>JAQIUQ010000825.1:15000-27500 GCA_030378365.1 Hybognathus amarus | reverse complement strand
TTCCTGCCTTGTAGGACAGGAATAACCGTTCTAAAATATCTCGATAAGAGTCCTCCGTATTTATCTTGATGCATAACACAACAAATATGGTAGTATTCCACTGTGAGTGTGTCCCACATGATACACAGACCAGACAAAATAAACTGGCTTTATATGCCAGCAGTTAACGAAGCATTTCTGCCCATGTGAAGTTTATATTCTGTACTGATCCGACACTCAAAACATTCCCCTCTGAGACACTCTGGTCAGGTTGAGCATTCTGAGGTGACCCTCTCCTGAGGAGATGATGCCCTATACCACCCTCCTCATGATCCAGGACACCAGGAGAGTAGACGCGCCTCAGCGGCGCATCGACAAATCAATAGACCAGAGAGATTGGTCATGACAGTGCAATTAGAGAGCGCCTGAGAGAGAAACGAGTCAGGGAGGAAAGAGAGATGGCCTCGATTTGCAAAATGTATTGCAAGTTTACAAAACATTTTTGTGCACTAGACTGTTTTTTTATTGTCTTTTTATATCCTCCAATCAAACGTTATCTGTCTTTCGATTTTCCATTCTCAGCACGGCTGACGAGACGTTCGACCAACAGCTGGTACCGAGGAGAAGCTCTCCTCTCATTCCTCCCTCTTTTTCACACCATCTATTATTTTCCCTCTACTCAGTTTAGAGGTGTTTGTAAAATAAATAAATGCATCTTCAATTAAAAATTCTCTACTATACTACAGGAACTCTCACTTTGTTCCATCTGTGTGCAATGCATGTTGCCATAAGCTGTATAAATGCAACACATAAAGGGCTTGAGTTGAATGAGGAATTCTAAATTCCCTGATATTTCCGTGTTTTCCATGACCATAGGACAGTCAGCTACTGTAGGCTCTAGGGATGCACCAATTCTGAAAATTTTGGCAGATACCGAGAACCAATAATTCTTTACATTTGAAAGCCGATAACCGAAATATTGTCCGATAAATCGTAAATCCAAATTTTCAGATAATTATTGAGAGCCTGGTTACAAAAACAAATGTCTCACCATTAAATCCACGTCCCAAGCACACAATTATAATGATGTTCTCAATATAATTTTATACAGCCAATATGAAAGACTGGATTTACCTTTTTTTGAAGTGATTCCAATCATATTTCAAACAATTAAAAACCCATCAAGGTGAACAGTGCACATCTGAAGCATCTCAGATGGAAATTATCCATTATTTATCAACTTTAATATATACCTTTTCGGTAACACTTTACAATAAGGTTCATTATTTAACATTAGTTAATGTATTAACTAACATGAACTAACCATGAGCAATACATTTGTTACAGTATTTGTTCATCTTCGTTGATGTTAGTTAATAATAATAATAAAGCTGTTAATTGTTTGTTCATGTTAGTTCACAGCGCATTACTTAATGTTAACACGGTTTTAATAAAGTATTAGTAAATATTGAAATTAACGTTTACAAAGATTAATAAATGCTGAAGAAGTGCTGTTCATTATTAGTTCATGCTAACTAATGTAGTTAACTAATGTTAACTAATGAACCTTATTGTAAAGTGTTACCACCTTTTCTTATTGGGCCGAGAATCGAGAACATTAAAAACTAACATATATCGGCCAGATACCGATTTGGTACCTGATTTGGACACTGATATATACCGTGCATCCCAAGTAGGTCTCCCCCAATGACAGTCACTTTTAAGGTCAGACTAAATAGAAGAAGCTCTGCATCACTTTCTAGAAATATTCAATTTCACTTGCATGATATGCAGAAGTTAATTAATCTTTAATCAATCTTTAAATCTACACATCCAGGGAGGGAGGTAAGATTGTGGATGAATAGGTGTAATATGTTTCTCAGTGTTACGAATGACAGCAGCTGAAATATAATTGCAAACACACACATACACAAGCTGACAGGTTGAGAGAAGTTCCTAACCTCAGGTAAAAAAAAAAAAAGAAAAAACCCACAAGTGACAGGCGGCAAGCGATGAACAGGAGTCATCCTCAACAAATCATTTTATAACAAGATCGACACACCCTCCATCACATAAATACACTTTAAATTGAAGCTTAATTTATAATCCCAATACAGCTATTTAAAATCCCAATGCAGATGTGTTGCTGCTGGCCACAGTGACTCCACATTAAAATGGCATCAGAATTTAACCACATGAGTCCAGTGACCCAGAACATCTAATGAGACCAACATCCCCCATCATCACAGACACTGTTAGAAACAAATGCATTACAAGGTCCCAGATCACATGTGTATGAGAGACTTCTATCACATTATATTTGTGAGAACAACATGAAAACAGTCCGAAGCCAAAGACTCAGGATCAGACTGATCACTCACCAGTCATCATGTAAAATCAACGCAGCAGTCACACACCCGGAGAGAACAAGGGAGGACAGGAAATAACCCTGAAGGTGAAGGGATCTGTTGAGTAGTTCTCACAGCTTCATTTTCTCTTTTCCGGCACGGAGCGCTTCCCTCTCCCTGCTTCTCTCTCTCACTCAGTCAGCACTGAGCAGCCCAACCGCAGCCGTTTGTTTTCAGGGGAAGGAGGAGCGGAGAAAAATCTCTCTCTCTCTCCCTCTCTCTCTTTCAGCTCTTTCTTTCACCCCACATTCACTTTTTCTCTCTCTCTCACTGCCCTCTTGTGCTCTCCTTGTCTCATCCTCCCTTCCCTTACATAGTTTTCCACTGTCCTACTTCCTCTGCTCTGTGTATCTCTCTGTCAGAGTTTGAATGTGTGTGTGTGTGCTTGTGTATATGGTTTCGCTCTCTCCCACAGACAAAATTAGACATGCACGAAAATACGAATCTCATATGCTTGTCTTTGTTAGTCAGATCAATCCCTTTCATCTCAAATCAATACTCACAGATGGCTGTGACAGGGTACACAGCATAGGCTATAATCAACCAAAACAACATTTTCTCCGATACTAAATGAAACGGCAAATTTCATTAGCTTTTGTCAACCATTCTTCCAGACTTAAGCTCAGAAATCAGCATGCAAACAGTCTGTCCACAGCAGGTCTAACAAATCTGCTATAGAAAAAAGTTTTCCAACTCTTGGCTAACAGTTTGGAGAATAAAGACTATATATACACACACTTACCATTCAAAGTTTTGGATTGGTATGATTAATATGTTTTGAAAGTGACTTATCCTCACCAAGGAAAGATTCATTTGATGAACTATTAAAACAAATTCCTATACAAACAGCTTCCTATTTTAATATATTAGATGTTTAATACGTCGTTTTGTTTAAAATATAATTTATTCTTGTGATTTTAAAGCTGAATTTTCAGCATAATTACTCCAGTCTTCAGTGATCATTCTGAAATCATTCTAATATGATGAATTACTGTCACTTTTGATCAATTTACAGCATTCTTTTGAGTATTAATTTCTTTAAAAAAATCTCACTGACTAAAAACTTTTGAATGGTGGTGTACATAGAAGTACACCAAATAACAATGCATACTTTAAAATAATTATGTAATATAAACTATATTTAAAATGCATAGTTCTAACCATAATTTATCATATGAAAAAGCCACACTTCAAGTCAGGTCATCAAAGCAGCTTCACAGTATCAATCAAAATTGACTTAAATTTACCAAAATTGACTTTCGAATTACCATTTGTGTTTTGTTCCTTAATGAATCGGAGTTTGCATTGAACAAATTGTTTCATAATAGTTGTAAATGATTCCATGAAAAATAGGTTCTGCTCTTTGATTACTTGTGATCATTAAAAAGTATATTCTGTATAGTATGAATGTATGTTGTATTAATGTAATCAAGACATGCTTCATTTTTTATGTTGTCATTGTCATATGACCTGCCAGAATCAGTTGTGTTACCTCACTGCCATTCAGAAATCCTTCTGGGCCTTATGGGATTGTAAAGTGCTAAGTGAATTCGGACATGCTACTCGTGTCAGATACAATTTTATTTTTTTATACTATATATTTAAGTAGTATGCATTTTCAGGTACAACCAGAAACATGTCGTCAAGTGTGGTAGAGCAACAGGATTTTTTTTTCATTGCCCATCATAATTTATGATCAAAACCTTTTCGAATCTTGACAAAACACATTGTCAGAAAGGAGTCTCAAGGTTCCATATTTTGTGACAGAAGTGATATTTGGAGAAAAATGTATTAATTTGTAACGGCAGAATGCAAACAATTAAATTCAATGGAATTTATGTCACCTGGCGGCTATTTTTGGTATTTCGCCTTAAACAAAATCTCATGGGAACTTCAATTTGTGTGATATCAACTTCAAATTTGGAACACAACTTATAGATATATGGCTTTGATTTTAAAGATTATATTTATAAAAAAATATATATAAAAAATATATATATATATATATAATATAAAAATATACATTTATATAAAAGAAAAAATATTAAGTACAGTATATTTGATTTAATGTAGATTTAAAACTTCCATAACTTTTTCACACTTTTATTTTTTTAAGTGTTTTGTTGTTGTTGTTTTTGTTGTTGTTTACTTTAAACAAGACCAACTTTATTCCAAAGCATTCTTGAATTACAATCAAGTTTTAATTGCATTGTAATGTCCATTCTCAAAAAGGGGGGTGCAGTTAACCGTTATGTGCCAAATCAACCGTTTGGTGATGTGACAAGTGCTGTTGATTGACACTGTGGCATCTAGTGGATTATTTTTTTTGCCATAACATGCGTCAACCAGATGGTAGAGATGGCTCAATCAGCTTGAGTTAGGTTAGGTACTCCTCTCAATAAATGTGACTTAAAATGTGCTCAACCGTTTGGTCGAGCAGACAGTTAAAGGGCCACATGTTGTTCCAACCTCCTAAGACTTCCGGTCATCTTCAGAACACAAATTAAGATATTTTTGATAAAAATATGTGAGCTGGATTTCACTTTAGTTAAACATACATGCATATTGTACGTTACATGCATCACACACATGACCAGCGTCGGCCAATAGTGAGCCTCATGTGATGTATAACACAATCTTTGCGCAGTTTCACTACATAAAATCTCACGGCCCAAAGAGAAGGAAATTAATAGTTGAATAAAGTTTTTTTTTTTTTTTTCGCATACAAAAAGTATTATCTTTGCTTGATAACCTTAAGATTGAGCCACTGTAGTAACTTGGACTATTTTAAAGATGTCTTTAATAACTTTTCTGGACTGGCAAGTTTCAATCCCTTAGAAGCCTATGGAGGAGTGATCCAGCTCTCAGATTTAATAAAAAAATATCTTAATTTGTGTCCTGAAGATGAACGAAAGTCTTACGGGGTTGGAACAACATGGAAGGTGAGTAATTCCTGACAGAATTTTCATTTTGGGGTGAACTATTCCTTTAAGAATTTCCAATAAAGAGCACCTAAATGCAGACGTATTCCACAAGCAGTTGCACCGCAGCCATCACCGAGCACGAACCATTGACCGTGAATGAAACGAAGCAAGTGCACAGGCCATAGTGTGACATGCGTAAACCAAATGGTGTAAACATGATCTTTATAGATGACGCCACGCCACAGGTTTTTATTTAAAAGAAAGAACGTAGCTTACACAAATTTATATTCACAATGCTTGCTATAATATAATTTATCGTACCTTATTGCATTTGTATTTATTGTTTGAGTAAAGAAAAGAGTAAAGAGTATAGAAAAAAAATCAAGTCGGTTCAGACTGAAAAGGAAAAATAAATAAATAATTGGGTTGATCCTAAATTGACAGTGTCGGTCGGGTTACGGCAAACCATAATATGTTTAAGGATGGCCTCACACCTGAATAAGTCAATATATCATTGTTTATTCTGATAATTATTATTTATAAGATCTATTAACTGAAGCCATTCGAGAACATAACTTAGGACATAACAATAATTTAAATTCATTTAATGCATTATTTAATGACGTTTCAAAAACATCTTCCATATTTTAAAGCAGGTTTATTGCTTGCACATTCAATAAAGACGGCAGATTCTGTTGTCCAAGCAGACTCAACGGCCGTCTTTGAGGCCTTATTAAAATCACTCCTCACAAAACATATACATTGAGCTTGACAGTTTGATTAAAAGTGGCTCTAGTTCAATATTCATACTTCAAGTCTTTCCTTAGGAATTAGTTCCTTTTTTACTCAATTGAAATTTACAGAGCAATAAACCAACGCTGAGATTTTTCCCCCATATGACAGTTTCCTTGACAACATCACCTCTTTCCTGGTCAGGAGGGAGTGAAACGAGGATATGCAAGAGAACAATGAAACGAGAGGAGGTAAAATTGACACAAATGTTCGAATGCTTTTAATTTAGATCTGACCCTGTAAAGTCATTATATAGAATCTATGAGCGTCATCTGAGAGCATCAAATAAAAATCGGTGTCAGTCTAGGAAGTTTATTAAAGTCTGTTTGCGTCTAAGACAAGACTTGTGTGTCTGTAAAAATCGTGTAAAAATGTTTTGCTCGAATTCTGTCCATGTCTTTTTGTGATGCTCTCAATTCCTCATGCACATGCACAATCATTTCCTCCAACAAAATCCATTTTTGTAGTTCAGTTATCAAGTTTTGGCTTTTAAAAGTCAACAATATCATGGAAAATAATATTACAAACATAATTTTCAAGTAAAGGTTGTGTACTACATGGCATGCAGATATAGATGTACACTGAACAAAATTAAAAAGCAAACATTTTGTTTTTCCCCATTTTTCATTAACTGAACTGCATTTTCCAGTCAACACTTTTCCTTCACATAGAGTTGGTCAGGTTGTTGATTGTGAAAAATTGTCATATTAAACTTATGGCTCGTTTCCACTGAGGGGTATGGTACGGTACATTACAGTGCGGGTCGGGTACACCATGATCCGGCTTGCGTTTCCACCGCCAACAGTACCCTTACTTGATAGGCGTAGTGTTTGCTGGAAGAAGCGATTCGACGTCATTTTCGCGGAAGAAAGCGACATAGTAAACAACAATGGATGACATACAGCAGATCTTGTTCTTTCTTTCTCTGCATGTTTATCACAAGAAACAAGTGCTGGCATTAGGCGTTTCTCAATACCAAGTAGCCTACACAAAGTAGCCTTACACTTTAATATGACAATTTAATTCTGCTAATTAAACCGCGCGTTCTTGAACGCCGTCACTCAGCTCGGTCTGGCTCTGCGACTATCTCTCGTATGTACATTTTAGGCAACAATAAAACGAAATATGTTCTAAAACACCACTCTGCTTCTTTTCAATTTCATTTCTATACATTTTAAACATTACAAGCACACAAATGTGGTTCAGGCAACGCAATCTATTGCATTATATTCACTGCATGTATCTAATGTTATATTTATAACAAAGCTAAATATAAAACACAACCATGCCCTCTTTCCGTTTAAATGTAAAAATATTAAACATATTCCAGGCAATATGTAATGCAATTTATTGCATATCGCATTGGTACAAATGTTGCAATAAACAACATTACAGATGGTTCTGTAATAAAATTTAAAAAATGACAAAACTATCTCTTTTTGTTGAATTTCAGTTTTATCAATAATAGCCATTATAAAAGTAAAAGGTACAAAAAGATATAGTTTTGTCATTTTTTTAAATTTTATTACAGAACCATCTGTAATATTTGTTTATTGCAACGTTGTACCAATGCGATATGCAATAAATTGCATTACCTATTGCCTGGAATTGTGTTTAATATTTTTACATTTTAAACGAAAAGAGGCATGGTGTGTTTTATATTTAGCTTTGTTATAGATATAAGACGTTAGATACATGCAGTGAATATGTAAATCGATAAATTGCGTCCTAAACCACATTTGTGTGCTGTAATGTTTAAATGTATAGAAATGAAATTGAAAAGAAGCAGAGTAGTGTTTAGAACATATTTTGTTTATCCTGGATATACATACAGAGATCATCGCAAGACCAGACCGAGCTGAGTGACGCGTTCAAGAAACGCGCGGTTCATTCGCAATTAAATTGTTCAGTATTAGCAAAGTGTTGGCTTCCTTGTGTAGGCTACTTGGTATTGAGAAAACGCCTAATGCCAGTCTTGTGATAAATTCAGAGAAAGAACGAGATCTGCTGTCTGTTTATATGTCGCTACTTCCCGAAAATAAGACATCAGCTTCAAACACTACGCTATCAAGTAAGAGGTACTTGTTGGCGGTGGAAAACAAGCCTGGTGTACCGAGCCATACTGTACCATTCCATACCCCTCCATGGAAACGAGCCATAAGTTTAATATGACAATTTTTCGCGATCGACAACCTGACCAACTACTGTGAAGAGGAAAACGAAAAATGGTTCCGGTAATGAAAAATGGGGAAACAAAATGTTGTTTTGTTGTCAGTGTACATTGTATCTGCATGCCATGTAGTACACGTTTCTGAAAATGCTTGTGGTATTTTCCCATGATATTGTTGACTTTCAAAGCCAAACAGATAACTGATGGATATTGAGTGATTGTGTGCGTGAGAATTGAGAGCATCACAAAAAACATGGAACAGAATTTGAGCAAAACGTTTTTACGCAATTTTTACAGACACACAAGTCTTGTCTAGAGCGGCAAACAGATTTTAATGATTTCTAGACTGACACCAATTTATTGATGCTCTCAGGACAACTTAATAATTCTATAATGACTTTAGGGGTCAGATCTAAATTAAAAAGCATTCGAACATTTGTGTATTTTACCTCCTCTGGTTTCATATTCTCTTGCTGTGTTCGTTCCCCTCCTGACCGGGAGGTAATGTGTCGTGTAGGTGCGAGGAAAAACCCGGCCAATTTGGTTTATTGTCTGCTAATTTACAATTGCATAAAAAAGGAACTAATTCCTAAGGAAAGAGCTTGAAGTGAATATTGAACTAGAGGCCACTTTTAATCAAACTGTCAAGCTCAAATATATATGTTTTGTGAGTGATTTAATAAGGTCGTTGAGATACTCAAACAACGGATGTCACAATATTTATTGAATGTGCAACCCTCCTTGATATGGAAGATGTTTTTGAAGCAGTCATTAAATTTGAGTATTCTATGTCCTAAGTTATGTTCTCGAATGGCTTTCAGTTAATAGATCTTATGATAATCATTCTCAGAATAAAACAATATATTGACTTATTCAGGTGTGAGCCATTAAACATATTATGGTTTGCATTAAAAACCAACACTGTCGAGTTAGGATCAACCCCAATTATTTATTTTGTTCCTTTTTAGGTCCAAAAACCAACTTAATTTTTTCTATACTCTTACTCTTTCTTTTACTCAAACAATAAATACAAATGCAATAAGGGTCCCAAAAATGAAATATCTATGCACAGAGCATTGTGAATATAAATTGTGTAAGCTCCGTTCTTTCTTTTAAATAAAAAGTATCGCAAGATCATCATATAAAGATAGCTGTTTCGCATTAACTTGCAACATGTCACACTATGTAGTATTGTTTCATTCGCAAGTCGAATGGTTTAAATACTCAAGATAGTGGTTGGTAAACTATTGTGAAGTGCCTATTTTAGGTGCTTTTTTATTGGAAATTCTTTATTCACCCCAAAAAAATGAAATTCTGTCCGAGATACTCGCCTTCATGTTGTTCCAACCCGTAGACTTTCCCGTTCATCTTTAGGAACACAAATTAAGATATTTTTTATTTAAATCAACTGAATCAGCTATAGTAGCTTCTAAGAAGTTGAAACTTGCCAGTCCAGAAAGTTCTAAAGACATCTAAAAAATAGTCCAAGTTACAGTGGCTCAATCTGAGGTTATCAAAATAATCTTTTGTATGCAAAAAAAAAAAAAATTATAAAGTATTAATTTCCTTCTCTTTGCGGCCAATTAATTTTTATGTAGTGAAAGTTGGCAAAGAGTGTGTTATACATCAGCATGAGTTATTGGCCAATTCATGTGTGATATGTAAGTTACGTGCATGTATGTTTTTTAACTAGTGAAATCCAGCTCACATATTTATCAAAAATATATTCTTAATTACTGTTCTGAAGATGACCAAATTTAGGGAGGTTTGGAACAACGTGTGGCCCTTTAAGCTGTCTGTCAACCAAGCCATTGGTTACGAGCAATTTTATTAAAAAGAGACCTGAGCCTAAAGCTCGAGCTAGTTGAGCCACTCTCTGGTTGACAAAAAAAATAATCCACTCAGATGCACAGTGAAAAATGAGACAGCACTTGTCACGTAGCCGACCATAAATTGGCAGCATGATAACTGCACCCCCTTTTTGAATGAACATTACAAATACAAATTAAAACTTTTAAAATGGTCAATATTTGGAATAAATTCGTCTTGAGAAGTAAACAACAACAAAAACAGACAACGACGAAACACTAAAAAAATAAAAGTGGAAAAGTTATGGAAGTTTAAACACGTAAATCGCGTGCCTGTTACTTAATATTTTTTCTTTTTTATGAATATATATTTTTATATTATATATATATATTTTTTATATATTTTTTATAAATATAATCTTTAAAATCGAAGTAAGTTGTGTTCCAAATTTGAAGTTGATATTGCACCTGAAGTTCCATGAGATTTTGTTTAATAAAATACCAAAAATGGCCGGCAGGTGAGCATAAATTGCCATTGTAAATTTAATTGTTTGTATGCCAATTTTAAGAATTAGATACGTTACTCGAATATTCTGTCACAAAATATGGAACCTGCTTCTAACAATATTTTTGTCAAAAATTCAAAAAGTTTGATCGTAATTATGATGGGCAATGAAAAAAATACCTATTTGTCTTCCACGCTTGGCAACATGTTTTGCTGGTTGTACCTGAAAATAATATACTTAAATATATAGTATAAAAAAATAAAAATATATCTGACGCAATCACATGTCCAAAATTTAACTTAGCACTTTATAAGGCCCAGGAAGAGGATTTCTGAATGGCAGTGAGGTGACACAATTGATTCTGGCAGCAAACGAGTGACAACATAAAAAAATGAAGATATTGATTCAGTTAATACAACATACATTATACTGTACAGGAGTCTTTTAATGATCACAAGTGGCAAAAATTATTTTAATCGAATTGCGACCATTATGAAACAATTTGTTCAATGCGAACTCCAAAAGTCATTAAGGAACAAAACACAAATGGTGATTTCAAAAGTCAATTTTGGATTTCAAGTCAATTTTGATTGATACTGTGAAGCTGCTTTGATGATAAACTGAGCTAAATATGTGGCTTTTTCATATGATAAGAAATTATGCATCAACTTTATGTTGCAAATATAGTTTATATTACATAATTATTTTAAAGTATGCATTGTTATTTGGTGTACTTCTATGTACACCACCATTCAAAAGTTTTTAGTCAGTGAGATTTTTTAAAGGAATAATACTCAAAAGAGAAATGCTGTAATAAAGTGACATAAATTCATCATATTAGAATGATTTCAGAATGATCACTGAAGACTGGAGTAATTATGCTGAAAATTAACTAAATCAAGATGAATTATTTTGAACAAAACGATGGTATTAGTTAATATAAAAATAGGAAGCTGTTTGTATAGGGATTTGTTTTAATAGTTCGTCAAATAAATATTTATTTGGTAAGAGATAAGCTTCAAAAACATAATCATACCAATCCCGAAACTTTTTGAATGGTAATGTGTGTATATATAGTCTTTATTCTCCAAACTGTTAGCATTGAAAAACTTTTTCTATCAGCGGATTTGTTCAACCTCTGTGGACAGACTTTTGTTTGCATGCTGATTTCTGAGCTTAAGTCTGGAAGAAAATGGTTGACAAACTAATGCAACTACTAGTAAAAAGAAAAATGTTGTTTTTTGATTGGTATAGGCCTACCTGCTGTGTACCTGTCACAGCCATCTGTGAGTATTGATTTGAGATGAAAGGGATTGATCTGACTAACAAAGACAACCGTGTGAGGATTATTTTTGCATCATGTATTTTGTCTGTGAACAAAACCATATTGCAGAGCACACACCGCACATTCAAAGCTCTGACAGAGAGACAAGCAGAAGATACAGGACGAGTGGACTATGTGAAGGAACAAGAAGGGCAGTAGAGAGAAAAAGTGAATGTGGGGTGAAAGACGAGAGGGAGAAAAAGAGAGATTTTTTCTCCGCTCCTCCTCCCCCCCTGATTAAGAAAACAAACGGCTGCCGGTTGCTTCGGCCCTGACTGAGTGAGAAGGGACAAAGAGCTCCGTGCCGGAAAAGAGGAAAATGAAGCTGTGGGGATCTCAGACAGATCCCTTAGCCTTTTCAGGTTACTTTCCTGCTTGTTCTCCGGGTGTGACTGTGCATTGATTTTACATGATGACTGGTGAGTGATAGTAATCTTGGCTCGGACTGTTTCATGTTGTTCTCGCAGAAGTGTAATGTGATACAAAGTTCTCTCATACACATGTAAATATCTGGGACCTTGTAATGCATTTGTTTCTAACGGTGTCTGTGTGAGATAAATAGGGATGTTGGTCTCATTAGAATGTTCTG
>JAQIUQ010000825.1:0-7500 GCA_030378365.1 Hybognathus amarus | reverse complement strand
TGCGGCTACGGGGAGTATTCGGGCACAATTTGTGTGATTTAGTTGCACATTATAATATCGTTTGCATCATTGTTTTCCCTGCTGTCTGTGAACAGACCTGTCACCGTTTTGACCTGTCTGAGATCCACTACTGTGCTGTCACAGGAACTCCATGCAAACAACAGCCAGCTTCCAATGGTGCTCGTCAGTTCAACAAAATAAACTCATCACTCGCACTCTGATTGCAAATGATTCTATGTATTGCCCTGTATGTCTGTCTCACATAGTGTGTATGGGCATGTGTGTGTGTGTATACATGTGTTTTCTCATGTTATCTTCTCTTTTGGTCTAAATGTGGGATTAACAGCTTACCTAGCAGGTGAATATAGGATGGATGGATGGATGCATGGATGAATGCATGGATGGATGAATGGAGGAAGAAGAGTGAGGGATGAGAGATAATGCAATGCAAATGCACATATTATTTGGCCTGGCTTTGGAGCAGGTGACTAAGCTAAGATTATGACTTTTGATGGCATTGTGAAAGAAGAGAGGGAGAAGAGGAATACAGAGCGTGTATACTTTTAGTTTCTCAGTTTAATGTGTTTAAGTGACATGGCAAAAAGCGAAATGAATTTGTTACTAAGCAATAAGCTTGGCTGCATAGCAGAGAAAAATGAGTTACTTAATGGAGTGAAATGACACTGGCCACAATGTACAGCTCTCACTCTGAGACCCATCACACCAGACATAATTATGATGATAATATGTGCTGCAGCTTTGTCATTTGCCACTTTTTAAATGTTGGTTTTTATGGATGGATTACTGACTAGCTAAATGTTCCATCATACACCATTTCACTGCAATATCATTATATTTTGTGGTCGAGTTATCAAACTACTCTATTATTATATTTTAGAAGAATTTTTTTAGAACTGTGTTATTCATTTAGTTATTCGGGAGGGGGGCGTTATAGTCTGGCAAACAAAGGTACAAATGATATAATTTGGAGGTCACAAAGTGGTGCACATGTGCATTAATTATTTTTTGATAGAGTTGGGTTCTGGAAACGCAGAACTGGAATTGGAACTTGAGTCCGAAAATTTAAATGAAATTTCAGGACTCAAATTTGTACTTGGACACAGTGATTCAAAAACAAAATGAAACTAGTGTTTTTTCTGCTTTTTAAGCATTGTAGCCGATCACAGGCAGTATTATATTAAGGGCCACCGTGTAAAAACCGCCATCTGAATGCATTTTCCAGTCAACATGTGGAGAATTGGCTCAAAGTGTATGTTTGAGAGTGAGGGCACAAATTAAACCTTTCATCCCCTCATAAACAAAGTGTGGGCAATGAATATAATGTGAAGAATCTCACTGTGCAGTGCAAAGTTCAGTGTTATGGGCCAAAGTTCCAAGATTGCAGAAACAATGTAGAGAAGTAAAAAATAAAATGTAAATAATAATTTTGTTTTTCATATAGCGCCAGTGGTATATTTCACAGCTGTAAATTATGTTATAAATGAGCTGAATATTATCCAGCTCCTGTACGTCTTTACTTTCAGGCATGTTATTTTGTGGTATTGGTATTTTATAGTGAGTATGATTGTCAAGTCATCTTAACAAGGTATCGAGACTCAATTATACACAATTATTACAAAAATTTAATCGCCATCATCTTGCGAAAATATACCCTGGTCTGGCATAATGTACTTCTTGAGCATTACCTCTTCAGATTCTGAAAGATGTACCATAGGTAACAATTATGGTTGTAATTTATACATTAAGGTTTAAAATATTAATTTAATAAGCTCGAAGGTCTGTTGCAAATTTCGGCCAAAATTTAATTTGACGGGTGATTATAACAATAATGCAGGATCCCGCATTCATGAACTCAATTTCGAAAAATGGTGTGTCTGATTTCTTTTTACATTTCTATTTTCACACTCAAAGGGATTATTGAGTTTCATATGCTTTGAACTGAGGCCTACACATTACCTGTAAGCGGCCACAATATTTATTGCTTTGAATTTCATAATAATTATAAAATTTGAAAATAAAAACTATATTTTATACCTTAAAGTAAGCTATTCTATATATGTTGGCAACATATCACTATATTACTTTGCTCGACAAATTTTTCACTGTGTGAGAACATGTAGAATGAGAATGGCTTGTCAAACATCGCCGGGGGCTGTAACTAAGAGGGGGGTTATGAAAGGTCAATTTTAAATCATTTAAATCTTGTGTACTCTGAGCAATTTCAAGCTCGGACTTCAAAATGTTTAAGACAAACATGGTTAGGGTTTTGAACTTCAAATTCAATTTTAGTTTTCAAGAACTTGGAACAACTCAACCCAATAGATCAACGGGGGAATATTATTGCTCTCTCTATTTCTCGTGTGTTTTCATGGCATGAAGAGCTTTGTGGTTTTCTCTCCAAGGTTGCATGTTTGTACATGTTCTTTGGTTTTTTTCATATATTTCAGAGAAAAGTGTTAAGAAAAAAAGAAACAAATTGCAAAAGTGCAAGAATAGCTTTTTGATTTAACATGAATTTGACACTATGTTAAATGCTTTATCATTATATACTCCGCTACATCATAGGTGTATATTTTAACTTAACATGCAAATGCAAATGCTAAAAAATGAGAACAGATAAGTGTGTCTTTATGTAATTATTTTAGATGTAAATGACACTAAGAGGATTTTGCATGTTGGGGTAACTTGAATAAAGACCATTGTAGATAGATTTATGTCCCATAATTTATTTTTAGCACAATCATCGAGTGTGTGTGTGTGTAACAAGGGAAGCTATAGCTTGTCCATAACAACCTTTGGTTAACTTAAGTTCCGGATGCCCGTAAACACCAAAAAGCTGGTTTGTTTGCTTGTGATGACGAAGGGCCATATGTTGGATGTGTTGTGTGTACTTCTTTATACAGGAGCGGGGCAGGGCCATGGCTGGTATTTGTTACATTAGCACTATCGATGATGTCATCATATGCATCTGCTAAACATTCCAGTCGCTCGTATGTTCCATTGCTGAGTGTGTCGTTTACATCATATGGGATGGTCGCATACCTGCATGATATTGATATTGAACCCCCCATTTCCGGCCCATATTGTTAATGTAGATGTGAAGAGGCAGGAGATTTTGTGTAGTATTTGCATGAAAGCTGAATCACATCTGCCTCTTTCACTGTATCAAAAAAATGGACTAAAAATTAAATGATCAAAAGTAGTTTTTCACTGCTTATTCGAAATCCTGATGGATAATCTCCAGGCAGGCTTTCATTTGTCCAATTAAGAAACGTTGCAAGTCAAAAAATGGTCAAAGGCGAATACTTTCTCCCCTTTCAAATCTGCCCGGATTAAAATTGCATAATAATCCCTCCTCCCTAACACGATAATATGAGATTGAGAAATAAGCCTAAAACAAAAATACGTGTATAACAGGCTCTACCATTGAAAGTTATTAAATATAACATGCTGCTTTTCAAAATCGACGCGTGTAAAGTATGGACCTAAACGATGAACAATAAGTGAGAGCGTTTCAATATCGCCAGCCCTGGCAGACTAGGTTTAAAAGAAATATTGGCTTAAGAAAATCATTTTTTAAATGTTTTCCTTACCTGCAAGCATGCCGAGAGATGTTAAGTGTCTTGTTTTTCAATGTATTTTTGATTTTAATTTTTTTAGGTCAGATCTCTGGATCATCACCCCATTGCACACTGAGCCCAAAATTTTTCGTATGCCGTTTTTGTCAGCCTAGACCCAATCACCACATGACCTGCACAGCCAATTCCGATGCATATTTATTAAACCTTGCAAGGAAAAAACGGCAAAAAAGTACCAAATGTGAGAGATAATTTTGTTGCTCTCTATTAAAAAAAAAATATACATCCATCCTGCTGATTAGAAGGAGAGTTCCACCTCCTTATCAGTTGATTTTACCTCACGTTGGAGCTCAGGATGTCCAGTGGGACACTGTGCTGCAAGAGCAATTCTAAAACCCACCGTGTAAACAGACCACCAAGTTAGATAAACGACTAAACGGAAGCAGTCATGTGCTCTAAAGTATGGACACACACACCCACGACGCAGCATGCTGGGCAAAGTATAGGCTGTTATAAATTGTGCCCAAATGACGTCATTATCAGAAGTCAGGCTGCTCAATCACAAGTTTTTTTCCTAAATTTCAATCTGATTGGAAAGGGGACTATAATTTCATAATCCAATATAGAGAAGAACATAAACACTTGATAACAATAAACAAACTGAAAGCGGGTATGCTGGCGACTCCGGGGGCCCTGAGTCGGAAAGTATCGGAGTGCTGGCTCTGGATGCAAAAGCGGCAGTGGAAAAATTTCAAAATCCAAATTAAGCGGGCAAAAAGTTTCAGAGGCGGTGTGGGGGATTGACGTAACCATAAAGGTGGAATTTTTTTAGGCAATCTGCAAAGTTCAAATTAATTTCAACTATGTGCAATGGCCAATACACTGGAGGTCACCAAAGCATGGTGAGAAGTCAAAATTAAACATGATTTAATGACTTGGATAAATGGTACGCATTGATGGTGTGAGCGCAAACAATGCAAGGTGGATGTTTTTTTATTTTTCCATCACATTAAAATGTATTGAGTAAAATTAAAATGTGCAAATGCCCCCTGGGCCATTATTTTAATGGTGTTGCATCGTGAATTTAATATTTGCTCTGCTGTTCCACCAAGGGTCCTTGGCTTGAGAAAAAATTGAATACCCCTGGTGTTTGTGCAAACTGTGACGCGACATTATGAAACTAATATAACTGGTGCCAGTTGTGATGTTTTGTGTAATATAGGCTATAGTGCACGTCTGGATGAGCCTTTTGACTCCCTCTAACATTGTTTTGTCTTGTGCTGCTTCACATATTTAGTGTTGATGTTAGTGCCTTTTCTGTAGGCACACAAAATGAGATAAGAAAATATTTTTATGTCATGGACCCTGTCTTTTCTTTCTGTCACACATCTATGTCACGATAATAAAAAAATAGAAAATAAAATAAAAATAAATGAAAGTGTGGTGACTAACTATCCAAGCATGCTACACTCATGTCAAAGTTGCAAAATTTTTGTTTTTACCTTTTATATACATTTTTCCCTATCATTTACCTAAAAGTGTTTTCCAGCTGGGTTGCTTGCATGTAGGTCATTATCAGCATCTAATTTGTGTGCGTGTTATAAGTTTTTGGTGATAGCATGGGACGTACCGGTATTTGGGATATACCAACTGAATGCTGCATGAGCTGATTTTAATCAAGAATGTGTCTAAAACTCAGGCCAATGAAAGGGCGCGTGAAAAACATTATGAAAGGTCAATGTGAATTGGTTAATGGGGAAAGGGGAGCATGGGGCGTATAATGAGGAGTGTGTATCAGTTCTCCATGGGAACTCCCGGCCTCCAGCATGCGGAACAGTCAAAGATCCACAGTGCATGAGCCAAGACGCAACAATGCGCGGGCATAATTTCTTTGGCAATACGGATTGATCGTACAGGGGTTCTCGCATTCAGTGTAGTGAATCTATCTATCTTCATGCTTAGATCTAGCTTGTTTTGAAACGTCGCTTTTGGTAACATTTTAAGCATAAATGCTCATTGATTAAGCCGTTTTATGAAATGAAATATGTGAAATATATAAAATGGTTTTGAAATTAGTTTATCAAAGATTTTATAGCTCATAACAGATTTTTGTTACTTTTTTGTATATAGTCACCTTTGACCCCTGCTGGTTTTATATAAAAAGTACCCTGTTTTTTCAAAGCATACAATACTGTTTTAGAGTACAGCTTTAAGTGGTGACTAGTTAAGTTTTACTTCTTGCAAAAAATCAATTATTTAATCTTCGTTTTTTTGAAAATAAGATGAAAAATTATTGAAACCGGCCTGTGTCTTTCCTTTTCAAACTGTAATACTGGATTATTGCCCCACTGCTACTCTAATGCAAATCATGTGATATGAACATGCTTGTATTACTTGCATTTACTTTAGATTCGTGAGATGCAGTACGACAAACACTCATGTGCATGTCATTATCCCCATTCGTGCGTTTTTCAAAAAAGTTATAATTGACAAATGCTTTTAAAAATATTTAACAATGCTCTTGCCTGCTTTTTTTTCTCTTTTTGCTCCCGTCTTAATTTAAACGGGAATGGGTTGGAAATACGGCAAAAATTATTAAAGGTTGGGGGAATAGGGTATGGATAAAACCATATTGATTGTTCTCTGTCTTTTCACTGTCCTTATTGTTTAGGTAAGTGTTCAACTGTCTGTTATACTCAATATATGAACTGTCCAATTGCTGAAAGTTAAACAAAATAAGATTTTCTCGAATGTTATTTTTTCATTTTGCTAAATGATGATTTCCAGTGCTTTAGATCATTATGGGTTGTGCTCTTTTTCCAAGAGCTCGTGTACCTGCTGGTTAGTTGCCATCGAAAACATTCGTTTTTTTTGCAATGTTGGCAAATTCAAAATTCCGACAACAAAATATGTGCATTGATCTCTCTCTCTCTCTCTCTCTCTCTCTCTCTCTCTTCTCTCTAATGGGAAATGATGACAGCAAACTCAGCTGCATGATTAATCATATCATCATTAATCAACAGGTGATTTGGCCATTTATCAGTATGCAATGATTGAAGGCTGTTTTTGATGTTTTCAGTATAATGAAAGCTGCCCATCAAACCGGTCCTTTTCTCATATTACTGTTGGTTTTTTAGGTCAGTGGTAAACATGGGTGATTGAACTGTGAACAGTGTTAGTTTATGTTCAGTTGGATTTGTTTGGACATTGAGTTTTAAGGTTTGATAAAAAAATAAAATCTACATTTATTTGGGACAAAAAATATATCTTTTCTAATTTCAATAGAATAAACCATTTAAAATGTTTACTAATTTGTTTTAGTTTATTTTATTTCTTTTAGCTTTTTTCTAATTTAAGAGTGGAAATGTATATTGTGACAAATAACTTTTTTTTCAAACTTGGCACTTTGCAAAATTGCAGTGCCATACAGCATCTGTTATGTTTATTAGGCAAATCCCTGTAAAAATTAAGTATATGTTCTAGTTGCAGCACCCAGAGAAAAATGTGTTATTGGCCAGCCACTATTTGATAATAAAGGCCCCGCCACCAGGCAAAATATGGGATACCCAGTTGTCTCCGACAAAAAGTTTTAAAAACTTATCCTGTGAGTACACTACTATGACGAGTGTTCAACAAGAATTAAATTCATCTCTCCATCAAGTTGGTCTTTAATCACCTCTTTTCTTTGATGTGGTAGAACTCAAAAAATTAAAAAAAAAAGACACCAATTGTGTTTTGTACATGGCATCCAGGGACAAGTCCCGACACACCATATCAAACACATTAGGTCCACTGGCAAAATGGGGCTTAAGTAACTGGAAATTTTAAACCGGCAGAATGCGAATGTGCTCTTATTAGGAAGGCCAGCCTCAGTGGGTAGTGGAGTGAGGTCCAAGCTCGT
>JAQIUQ010000824.1:0-47343 GCA_030378365.1 Hybognathus amarus | reverse complement strand
TGAAGAGGACACGGAAGAGGAAATTGGAGAAAACTTTCAAAAACATATTTGTTTTCAATAAACCTTCTCAATAAAACTTAATGTTTTAACTTCAAAAGATTGTAACTTCAGGCAGATTCTTCTTCTGATCGGAGTAGCAGCCGGATTATCCATAAAGGCACTTGGGCGAGTGCCCAGCGGCACCAACCATTCACAACAACTAGGGGGGAACCACATGACACAAGCTTTAAAAGAAAATTTGTAAATTCTTTGTAAATTCTTGAAAGAACATACATATTTTGTTTATGGAACACTAATTTAACAATAATCATAATAAATGATGAATAAATAAAGATTACATGACCACAATCACTCCCCCTCCCCAATCTGTCAGAGTTGAGTTGGTCCACAACAAGTACGCACAAATGTGTCATTTTTTAACAAAAAATGAATCTAAATAAAAAATTGAGAGTGGTCAATTGAGTGGTTTTGCAAAAGAAAAAAGAAAGTTAAAGAAAGACAAGGACGCTAGACGTTTAGCTACAATTCAAAATGTTCCAGGGATCGGACGTTTTTTCGTGAGAACATTGAGGAATTGCGATCACTAGCAGCACTGAGTCTGACGATGCCTTGACATCTTTGTTTCTGCAAAATCAAGGAAGAAGCAGTTCTGCTAAACTTAATACAAGAAAACGTTTTTCTCTTCACTAAATTTTCAGATTTTATACAATTATTGTGCACTTGTGATTATTTTAGATTAAATTTTACTACTGAGTTACCCACTAATCTAGTTTATAATAGATTTTTTGTCATAGGTTATGATCATATTTTTTTAATTTGTTGTTTTACTTTATAATGAAGTTGTCTGTATTAAGTAGATTGAGTTTAACACAAAATAGTGATTATCAGTTCAGTTCACACAGAGCTAGAAATTCGACTTTTTTTTTTTTTTAAACTGCGCTGGTATGGGATCGGTATAATTCGATACTCAGAATTTTTGGTATCGGATTGGATCGGTTTAGAAAAAATGGTATCGGGACATATATATTTCTAACATATATATACATAATATTTTCTGGTACACTGTATCTAATGCCCCAACCTGTAACACGTGTTTTTCCTCTGTCCACAGTGCCAGCTACCAATAAAGCGTTCTGTCAGAAAAAAAGGGAACAGAGAAAATTACTCACTGCTCTTGACTAAAGAACTTGTGTAGCTTTAATAAGGAGTAGTCTATATAGAATTTATAATTTATGCAGCGCAGACTGTTTGATAACTTTATTCAATTTCTGTATATGCCCTACCTGTTAGACAGTTAATTTTTATCCAGACATCAATGGCTTATTGATCATTATAGGTGTTATCAATCATTTAGTTGTTATTGCTAATTTCAGAATTATCACTAATCTGTGTGTGCATTTGGTTTAGAACCAAACAAGTTGACTCATGAAACCATTTGTTTATTATATCGCAATCGCATATCACAACCGCAATATTGACCTCAATAATCGCAATATGACATTTTCCCCAAATCGTGCAGCCCTAGATAAAATTATAGATCTTTACCTGGACAAGTGACTTTTGTGCATGGACAAGTGAAACATAAATTTACCTGTCCGAAGGACAAGTGCCTCAAAAAGTTAATGTCAAGCCCTGCAGTCCATTGAGTGCAAGGATAAATTAATACCAAATACATTTCCAAATATACAAATAAAGTAAAACAAAATGTATAACAGCTTTATCTTGCCTTAAAGGTGCTCTATGTATTTTTAGCGGCCTCTAGCGGTGATGTTTCAGATTGCAACAAGAGCGCTCGTGCTCGTGTGCGTGCTCTATCTCAAGAGCGAGCATTCACTACCGGCCACACGGAGACTTTCACAACGGAGAGAGCATCACACAACATGCTGGAAACATCATGTAAACTCCCACTGCAGTTACAATAATTTTAATCGGCTTGACGTTGAACTAATGTTCTGTGCTCGTACCATGATAATGTTACATTGACTGCAAAAAATACAACCTTATATTTAGAATGCCTGAAAATTTATTACAATCACATGTAAAATATCCAGACTATCTGTCATGTTCCGGCGTTCAAGTGTGTGCATGACTATCTATCAGTATAACGACAATAAATCTAACCTAACGTTACGAAACCGTGGTTTTGTACCAAGTCATAATTTCTTGCAGAACCAACACTTAGCTGGTTATGTAATGTGGAAAGCCATAACGTTACAACTGTAGTATTTCACATCAGATAACGTTAGCAACTGGTCGGCGTTAGCCGCGAACTGATGCTATCTAACTTGAGCCAACTAAAGCACAAAATCACAATATATTTTACATGCTTTGAAGAGATGTTAGCTTACCTGTCCAAAAGGAGGAAAGCCAACTCAGGATCTGTTTTTAGACCTAAAACAAAGCAGAGGTCTCTCCATAATTCAAAAGCTCTGCCGATGTTGATCCGTGTTTTCGTTTAAGTCGATCAGGAATCACGTTTGGCCAGATGAGCTTCAGCAGATAAAACTTTTTGTGTTTTATAGTTGGAGTTTGTGTTGGAGTGTGTGTTGTGCTGGAGGTAGGTCGTTTTGGGTTGTTATCATATTCCATGTCGTTAGCTGAAGTGCCGTCGGTCGCATAGACTGTATATAAGGAGAGAGGCTCGGGAGTGCGCACGCACGTCACATCCGATGGATTTCGCAGAAAATCCGACCCGGAGACCTCACATATAAATATTAATATTGGCCTTCAGATGTAATAGCAAAACCCGACAAGTGGATCATTGAAATGTGTGATTACAACCCCTTCACAAACAGGCAATAAAAAAAATTATTCATTTGATAAGAAATGTTACATAGAGCACCTTTAAGCGGCGTTTTTCCTCCTCCGTTTCCCTCAAATAAACAATCACCTTTGGCGACAAATTATTACAAATGCGCATAAGCCCCGTAAGCTCCACCATGCTGGTTTGTTTACATCTAGCTCCCACAATTCCTTGCGCTCAGGTAGTTTGGCGTGACTGGCCTGGAACGCTACAAAGTCGTGGTTTGAAGTTGTGATTTACGTGTTCATGCCCTCGGACTCCCCTAGAGGGGTAATAACCCCACCCCCCCCACACACACACAATTTAAGACATTACAGACAACTACACCCAAACAAACAATGGAATATGAGCACAAGACAAGAAAGCAACTGTATCACTTTCACACTAAAGGGCTAAAAGCACTTCATGGCCACCATGCTACCTCTAATAAGTGGGTTTTTAACAACGACTTAAACACGGCCAATGACTTTGCAGATCTGAGAGTGTGGGAGGTTATTACACAGTAAAGGACCGAATCTAGAGAACGCTCTGTCACCTTTATGTTTCAAATTTTTCGTTACGTTTAATTTTTTCAAAAAAAAAATTACAAAAAAAAGATTTAAAAACTAAAACAATGATCTTGTAATGCACTCTATACTCGACTGGCAGCCAATTTAAGGATCTGAATAAAGGTGTAACATGATCCGGGGTTTTTTTGCTGACTTGATCAATCAGGCTGCAGCATTTTGTATGTTTTACAAGCATGCCAGAGCTTTGTTATCGATCCCAGCATAGAGTGAATTACAATAATACATTCTAGAGAAAATGACCGCAGAAATAGCTCTCTCAAAAATCAATTCGAGATACAAATGGTTTGGTTTTTGCTAGAGCTTTAAATGAAAAAAAAAAATGTTTTAACCACATAATTTATTTGTTTATCCATTTTTAGCTCCGAGTCCAAGATAAAACCAAGGCTTTTAACCTTTTCAGAGATTGTGACTGACAGGGAGGTATCTTTTAGTCACGTGTACACCAAGTGGGAATTTGGGCTGAAAACTATAACCTCTGTTTTCTCTTCATTTAGTTAAAAAAAAATAGCTGCCAACCAATCTTTCACCTCGTGAATACAGGCTAGTAGTTTACCGAAAGTTTTGCTATTTGACTGTTTTACCCCAAAATTAAATCTGTTGTCATCTGTCATCCGCGTAGCAGTGAAAGGACGATTGTGTTTCCGAAAAAAAAACAAAAAAAAAACTCTTGCTTAAAAACAGCACCTTCGCTAAAAATGGCAGATTTGAAAGTGGCCTAAAATTATTTGGGTCGTCCAGAGCCTGGCCGTTTTAACAAAGGAGACACAATAGCATGTTTAAAATCTGATGGAGAGATGCCCTGGCTAAGGCCTTAGCCTAAGATAGTCATAGGCCTAAGACAGGGCCGTATTCTGTAACTTCACATTTAAATCTCGCTTAAATACATGATCCTAATAATAATAATAAAAAAATTACAGGTAATGGAGGATGTATTAAACTTAGCCTACTTGCAGTCTTGTCCACTAGTGATGTTATATGACACTGAAGCTTCAAAGCGCGTATCGTGTGCATTCTCATGAGCTTAAAAAACGACCTTTTAACATTCACATGTAAGTTGTAACTTCACATTTAAATCTCGCTTAACATACAATATGAAGTTCCTAACAATAAAAAAGACTGTAATGGAGAATGTAATAAACTTACTTGCAGTCTTGTCCACTAAGAAGAGAATTTATCAGTATTTTAAACTCAGTAACGCTTGTTGTCAGTCCGCGCGCGTCGTTCTCAGAATCTCTTGCTGGTCTCGATGGATTGTGGATTAAACACATAAATGTCCGCGAGTGTTATTAGATATGGTAGGTATTGAGCTAAATTGACATGTTTTCTGAATCATAGATGAAATCAAATCCAGTGAGCGACATGTTTAAGTGTCCGCAGTTGTTACTTTCGTTTCTTCTTCTTCTTCTTTGGTGTTCCTCCTTGACGGTTGGCAACCTATCTTATTGGTGCATTACCGCCACCAACTGGAATGGAATATGGATCAAGATATCTACTTTAATACAAAATATAAATAAAACATAAAAAACCAGCAAAACAAATAAACAAAATGAAAATAAACCATAACAAATTAACAAAAAAACAGAACAAAAAACGCTATATAAATTACTTTCTTTCACAAATTTAATAATTTCAACATACACCTTACTATCTGTTTCCCTTAATAGAGCTGATAAAGTAAAGTCATGATGTTTTAGTTTCTTCAATGATTGAATAAGGTGACATCTCTCATTATTATATTTCCTACAATGGATTAATACATGCTCAACTGTTTCTTGTTGGCTACAGTGTATACATTCCCCAGTTGGGTGTTTCCCAACTTTATATAGTGTACTGTTAAGTCCAGTATGACCTATTCTCACCTCGAGTTATTACACTTCCTTCTCTTCAGTTCCTGCTCTCCCTTCTTCCAGCACAAACTTGTTTTTTTAATATTATCTAAATGTCTACCTGTTTCATTGTCATCCCAATACACATGCCATACTGGTTGTGCATATGTTCTTGAGTAGTTTAGCTTCTGCTTTACTTAATGGAACTTGAAAATCTACTTGCTTTATTCTTAAAGTTTGTTTAGCCATAATGTCCACCTTCTCATTTCCTTTCACACCAACATGAGCAAGAACCCAAATGAAATGTGGAGAGATACCCAAAACTTTCATATTATGTATTTTACAGAATCTCATTGACACTATATCCATCCCAACTAATGACCTGCCAGATCGTATACTTCCAAGCGATGAGTAGCTATCCGATGCAATGACAGTATTTTTATTTTCTTCTCCTCTATCCACTGCAGTGCCAGTCATTTTGCCAACATGTCTGTTGCAGATACTTACAATTGATTGGTTACTCTTTTCTTAATATAACAATCTCTCATTGGAATATAAACTGCTACACCTGCAAATCCTGTTTCAGGATCTCTGGATCCATCTGTAAATAAAAACACTGATTCTTGATAATGTTCCTAAAATAATTCTGGACTATAAACCATGTTGGAAGTTGTACCAAATTATCTTTCAATTCCTGCTGTATAAGGTCTACATTTGGGAGAGGAAATAACCAAGGAGGAATGGAAGAAATCAAAACTGTATTACTGTAATTGATGTAATCCTATATTTCTTGCCTTTACAAATGTAAAAAAATATCGTGATTTTAACGGTAAAAGACTGTAAAAATGCTACAGTGCAAGACTGTTAATTGGTTCACAGAAAGTTTCCATTCGGTAAATAACTGTGATTGATCTCATGGTACATTTAATGTAATTTTACTGTAAAATACCGTTAAATTAACAGTTTTTGAAAGTGAAAAAGAACAACTCATTGTATAATTTACAGTGAAAAACCGTATATTGACATTCCCACAATTCCCAGTGTGACGCTTCACATTTGATATATTTTTGTTGAAATAACTATGGTTCCTCATAGCTGTCTTATTTCTTTTTCTTCTAATCAGTTATGCACATTAGTGTTTTATGTTACATTTGATGTTGTTAAATGAATGTTTATTGCATTTTTTCAATTTCATGTGTGTAATCATGATGGTGTTTAATGTTTGTGTGAATGACACTGTGCAGTTTTAATCTGCCTTGGAAGATTGCTTGTGATGAGCTTTAATGATCATGTGACTCTCATCACTGCTGTGATGTTTGTTGGTTGTCAGTGTATTACAGTGGTACAACACAGATATAAATTCTTCAATAGGTTGGTAAATTAACATTATATCAGATAATGGAATACGGTTTATTACTGTGATTTTAAGTTAAGTCTGTAAAACCAGTAACGTTGCAACCTTATTTTTGACGGTAAAGTTCTGTCAACCACAGCTGCTGTTTTTTTACTGTAAAAAAAAAACGGTTTTATATAGTATCCATCCAAAACTAGTATAATTTGTTTCATTCTGTTCCCAACATTCTGTTAGTACACTTTTGACAGGATTTAACTCATTATGTCCCTGGAGATTAAGTAATTTTATTGCAGATCACATTTGTTACAATTTGCCGAAAAAAAAGAAATTGACCTTGTAATGCATAAATCATTTAGTTACAGTTCACAATTCCATAGAGAATAAAAAAATAAATATAAATATACATCAGCCAATAGATAGAGAATTGAAACACATATCATATAAGTAACAAATAATCTGTATAAAAATTATAAACAACATAAAAGTGCACAGCCAGAGTAGCCTATCAGACAGTAGGCCTAAATATCAGTTAAATTAATTATAAAGTTAAATTAGATAAATATTGCATACATTCTGATGCTGATTTACCATCTAATCCAGAAATACAGTCTATAATTTAAGTCAAGGTTAAAAACATTGAAAAGACGCTTGTTCTTCATAAATTTTGATTTATGAAAACTATATAAATGTAAGTTTCAGGCAAAGTGTCCATTAATAAAACATTGTATATCATTCACAGAGAAGAGCATGTGAACAGCTGTAGAATAAATGCTCTAACGTTTCTGTTTCCAGAGAGCAAAAGCTGCATTTCTCGTCTACAGTTGGGATACATTTCCAAATAATCTTGTTACAGGGGTAATAGTGCTGAAGAATTTAAAATGATATTTCTTTTACTTTGTTTGTAATTATAAATGTATGTGTGTTACTCCATGCTCTATTCCCATTAATATTTCCATACAATGGACCATTTGTACCTGGAGGCAGGGATAGATTTCACACATAAAAGCTTTTTATTACTTTGTTGTTGACTTTTCTGTCTAGAAAAGATAGACTATTTATTGAAACACTGCTGGAGATAAATACATTAATTTGATCAAATCTGTCCATCTCTAAGTAGGGTGATGATCTCATGGGGTTTAGCTCTGGATACAATATCAAACTCTTTTCTTGCAGGATGGACATTAAGTTCATCATAAGTTAAAATTTGATTTGAGTTATTTAATAACTGGGATACCAGTAGAATATCATGTTTAAAGCAGTTTTCCAAAGATAAAGTTTGGATCAATGTTCCAGAAACTGTTTGGATTTTCCACAAATCTTTTAATCCAGTTGATTTTTAATATCTCATTGAAAAGTGAGAAGTCAATTACCAGATAAACCCGCCTCCTCAATTTTATTAGTCAAGATGTTTTTCCTGATTTTATGAGGCTTCTTCCTCCATATAAAGTTATATAATAGTTTGTCTAGATTGGCACATTGTAACTTATGAATTTCTATTGATGTAAATAAATCTGCTGCTCGTGAGAGACCTTCTGCTTTAGAAAGAAGAACCTGACATACGTAGATATATCTCTTGATCCAAGAGTCAAACTTTTTATCAATAGAATCGTGTAGTAAAGAGATATTACTCTCTGTCATCAACTTTTGATTAGGACTGATTTTTATTCCAAGATAAGTTACTAAATTCTTTATATTTATGCCTCATATTTGACCCGAATGCTTATTTTTAACAGAAAACTGCTCACATTTAGAAAGATTTAGATTCAAGCCTGAGCTTTCAGAAAATTGGTTTACAACATTTAGTGCAACTCCTATTTGGGATTCATTTTTTAGAAACAGGGTTGTGTCATCAGCCAGCGGTCAGATTTGTGTTTCTCTTTCATTTAATGTAATTCCTTTGAATGAACTCTTGTGAATTAAATGACAGAGTTTGAGCTTCAATCCCCAATAGAAGAGGCGAGGTGGGCCAGTCAGAAATTTGGTAATCATTGTTTAGGTTCATTAAACCACGTCATGTCATATTGTCAACATGGTAGGCTACTTGAAGCAGAATAGTGGGTCATATATGTCTAATGCTTTTAAAATCTTAAGGCTTTCTTTTTCATAAAACGAGTTGGAAATCATCACATTTTTGTATACATTTTTATTTATTTACATTAGTAATCTACAGGACATCGTCTTTCAAAACATGACCTGCGCGAAAGAGAAAAAATAAATGAATGTGTCTCTGTCCACAGCACATTTCAGACCACACTGACGTCCATGGGTTCACATTCAGATTCACAGTGATTACTGTCCCTCATCTTTGACAAAACTGGCCCTGATTTGTTTTAAGATAACTGGGTCACATTTGATGCAACATTTATGGGCCATATTTAGTTTTACACCCAGATTAGTCATTGTCGATTGAGCCACATTTTTGCCATAGGTGGCCCACATCCGTCTGCTGTCTGTGAGAGCGAGTGAAACACACACAAATGCTGTTAACTGGAGAAAATGTTTAGTCGGTCTGTAGAGGAGACAAGACTTCATCCACAGATAAAAGAAAATATACTGTACATCTGTGTATCAGCAACACACACACACACACACACACACACACACACACACACACACACACACACACACACACACACACACACACACACACACACACACACACACACACACACACACACCCACACACACACACACACACACACACACACACACACACACACACACACACACACACACACACACACACACACACACCCAGCATCTGCAGTCTCACTGTATGAGGACAATCCACATGATCTTCATCTCCAGCTCCTCTTCAGAGTCACACACTGAATACACACTGAAACTGTCTGTCTATTCATTTGAAAAGATACATTTGAATTAAATCATAAAAAATAGAATCCAAGAAAAATATAATAAAAAACACACTTTAGGGAAAAAAATAACCCTAAAT
This sequence comes from Hybognathus amarus, assembly GCA_030378365.1. Classification (NCBI taxonomy): domain Eukaryota; kingdom Metazoa; phylum Chordata; class Actinopteri; order Cypriniformes; family Leuciscidae; genus Hybognathus; species Hybognathus amarus. Next base: position 37,838 of record JAQIUQ010000824.1, on the reverse strand, counting down.
TAAAAGGCAGCTTAGTCTGTGGAGTTTAATTGTGAACAAACAAATGATGATGATATTTTTAGCCATATCTCCAGCTCTATTTTTGTATCATGAATCATTTGTGTCCTAATAAAAAAACACAAGGATTGAATGTATAATAAATATGAACCTCAGGATGTCAGTCATTTACACTATCCAGCATCTTAGATAATAGTCCATAAACAGGGAATATAGCAGATGCACTGTAGAATGTCTATCTACAGTTTTTTACAATTGCTATGACAGATTTTTCAATACTTTTAACAATTTTCCAAAACTCTTAACACAGTTAGCACTACATCCGGCTGTGTAAGCTATACTATTAACACATTTCTTGTTGCTTTAACACAAAATGCATACAATGAACACAAATTTAAAATGCTTGAACTTCTTTTACACACAAGCTCAAACAAGACCAAAACAATGGATTTTTACTGCCAAATTTACCATTGCTTTAACACTGTATGTCAGAACAGATAACACCATGTTCTAAACCTAATCTTACAGGCTAAAGTCAAGGTAAACAGCTGTTTATATTGTGAATTGAAAAACAAATAAATCCCCTGTATTTTATTCTGTTGTTACTGAGAAACAGCTGATTGAATAATGCAAATATGGGACAATTCCAGTGCAGTCATGGCCTGGTTTGATCCCATCAGAGGATGATGTCCCCTTTCCCATTCTTAGCCTGGAGATGGAAGGTTTTTGACCATCGTCTATAGGTATGTATGCAAATGCTTGTATATATGGAGGTGTGTGCATACATATGTCTATATATACTGTATATGTAGGCTACATATATATGTACTCTGTTTCTGTGGCTTGTACATACCTGTATGTATTGCCTTCTAAAAGGAAAAATAAATAAAAATTTGATCACAAAAAAAGTTTTTTGACCATCGTCCACAGGACCAAATGTCCCTCCTGGATGCAATGGATTCTGCATCCCAAGACATCCCAGCTAAACACAGCCAGGGGTAAATAAGGAATGCCAAATGATTCTTCCCAAGATGCCTTGATGCCTTGCCAGAATAGTGTGTGATGTGGATGAGAACATGTGGCCAAATGGAGAAGACCGGGATGATTACAGTCAATATATTTTGTATTTTCACCTACAGTAATGCTGTAAATGGCAAGTATTGCATATTTTAGTTATCTTGCAGAAATGTCCTGTTGCAAATAAAGCCTTTACTGCACCAATTCTGTCTCTGTCTCATTTTTTTCATAAACCGTACATTATATTCTGCTGTTCTGGAAATGCACACATTTGCTAAACCCAAACAAACCTGTAGAGAAGCTTCAAAATAAACTGCAGTGCAAAACAATCTACTGTATAAACAATCCAATATACTGTCTATTGTATAAGGGCAGACCTGACATACTGTATATAAAATAATGCAGTTTCTGTAATTCCATCTCATGTTAGTGTTTTTTGTGACATTGTGCTGTGATTGATTAAATGTCCCTGTTGGAAGAGAACATGTGTTAGTGTTTTGGTAGACATAGTGTATTGTGTTAGTGGATTATTGTTTTTTGAAAATTAGTGTTGGAGTTTAGTTTACAGTGTGTGATTTTGAGCATGAAATTAACCGTTTTGCCAATTGTGTGTTGTAGGTGTGTTGGTGTGTTAAGAGTTTAGAAAATTTGTTAAAAGTATTGAAAAAATTGTCATAGCGATTGTAAAAAACTGTAAGAGGTTTTAAACAGGATTTCAGAGATATATGTGGTATAATATCCCGCTCCAGTGCAGTAGGTGTCGCTGTGACACTGTTCAGCTGTTCCAAACCCTCCTGTAAAACACACGAAGAACAGCAAAACTAAAGGAACACCTGTTGACACCTAAACCCATAGATATACATAATAAAGGCTAGATGTCTCGTCTGCGCTGCTGGTCAATGGAGGTTGATGTCCGCACCTGGTGGCCATCTTGCCACAGTCAGCTCATAACATTGTGTTTTAATGGTGCATGTACTTTCTAAATAACCATCACTTGCTAATTTTTCTACCGATTTTCAAACGGTTTGGTTTGTTATAAACATCAGAGATGTAGTTATGACACTGCATGCTTATGAATAATTATAACCATGGACTTCCAAATTAAAATAACATTGAATAGAACAGATAGGTGCAGTGAATATACACACTCACAAGGTATTTATGTTATTTATGTTAATTCAATATACAGGCTACTAAAACTCTTTTACTAAAACTAACACTTTTTAATATGAATATAACTATTATAATAAAATAATTTGAAAAATTACACGTTTATTTTAACTTCTTCAGGGTCGGGACATTTTCTAGGCTCGATTGTGGTCTCAGCCTTGATAAATTGCTCAAGTAGCCGTGATAGATTTAAGCAAGATAAGAGTATTTGTGTTCGTGCAGATCACTCACCATACATCAGGTACCACCGAGCCTGCCAGAAAGCTTGCCTGTGACAAGATGGCCGCTGGTGACGACGTAAGAGACTCCGCTTAAGACATCTAGCCTTTATTATTTATATCTATGCCTAAACCTGTCGCTCACTGGATCTGATATGATCTTTGATCCAGGAAACATGTCTACAGATGTCAATTCAGCACAATGCTTACCAAAATTGAATTTATGTGGCCATTTATGTGTTTAATCCACAATCCATCGAGACCAGCAAGAGATTCTGAGAATGACACACGCATGGACTGACAACAAGCGTTACTGAGTTTAAAATACTGATAAATTCTCTTCTTAGTGGACAAGACTGCAAGTAAGTTTATTACATTCTCCATTACAGTCATTTGTAATTATTAGGAACTTCATATTGTATATTGAGTGAGATTTAAAATTTAAAGATACAGAAGGCTGTTCTTCTGCTACTCAACTAAAGGTCTTTATTGAAAACAAATTTGAAAACAAGTTTTGAATATTTTCTCCAATTAATTGTTTGCTTGTTAGGCTGTTGTTTTTGTGATGTGAAATCGAAAGTATTTTTGAAGCAGACATTAAGACAGACAGATGAAGCCTAATGTCAATCAACAACAATCTGCTGTTATTAAACTGAATATTTCAGTTCAGTATAGCAATTATTAGTAGTAGTGTGTATGTATCAAACTGGCAATGACAACTGAGAAACAACTTAAAATCATATTTTTTCTATTTTTTAAATTATTTATATTACAATTAGTGTACTAGTTAAGGTTCAAATGGATAAAAGGGCTTTAAATTAGGCAAATTAGAGAAATTTTGTGACCAGGAAAATAATCATTTCCATTTGTATAGTGCCATTGTGTAGCCTATACACACTAGGTGCCTGTATGGCTCTTTAATAAATACACATGTATCTACTAGTTATTCAAAAGAGTATTGCAGGTCATAACTGCTTACTTATTTAGATTTTGCATTTGAATACATATTTAGACATGATCAACAAGATTTTATCAAATGATACATTTAAAAAGTTAATAATTAACAGTCAACTGCTCGCTATCCACAAAGTTTCCTACGCCCCATGAGGTCTTGCGTCAAAAGTGGGCACGTTCTTGCGGTCTAGAAAGTAAACAAAGCGTGACTTGACATGCTTGACACTCATTCATTCAACAGTTGACAGTCATTCAAGTTACCGCGATCCAAACTAGCTAACGATGTGGGAACACAACCTCAATGAAATTAAAAAGGTTGAAATAACAGTACCTTTACCCTCCGCAGTAGTTGGTTGAGAGGATGACATGAAGAAGTGGCCTCGTATCACATGTACAGTATAGTATTTTTAGCTATTTTGAAGATTCAGTAGCCTGTGACAGTAAGGCGATGAGCAATTTGAAAAGCTCGGAGGCATATCAGTATCATATGACATCATGACTTTTGCTAGAACATACACTTTCAAGTCAAGTGAGTCTTATCTAAACGCATTTTGAGCTATCGTGTACGCGTGTATGTACACGCCGTTAAATGTCACGAGCGAAACGAAGCAAAATGTAGATCTTCATCTGGGAGCGATATTTCTTTTCCTAGGATGGTAGGGGGATACTCATAAATGGTATTAACCCCAGTGACGGGTAGGTTTAGGACGGGGTTGGGGTAGGTCATATATTTATATGTACAGTAATATAAGTTAACGGCGTTGATAAACGCCGCTGAAAAGCGATTATGTGTGTTGATAGCACGCCAAAAATTGAATTAAGAATTGGTGTGTCATACATACACCATTTCATGTCTGCATCAGTGACAGGTGAAGCTGCAGACAGCGGGTTGCTCATGTATTGCAGGGCCAGAATGCTCTTGTAGTCATGCAGCAGCACTTTTGTGGAAGGTAAGTAAAATAAGGATAATTAAGGGCATGAAAATGTATTATTATTGCATATTGTTAATTCATTAATAAATGTACTAATCTGAAATGTTTACTGTGTGTCATTCGTGTTCTGCATATGTTGCTGCACAGTTAGCCTTCACTTAAAATCTTTAGTCTAAGATTGTTGGATAATAAAATTTAATTCAATTTAATTTGGGAATGCAGTCAGGGCAGAGCAAGACAGGGATGGCATGCTACCTAGGTTGGCTGACGATTTTACTGACAAGAAGATATATCTCTGTCCAGCATACCTGAATATCTTGGGTAGTTGGGGAAAGGTTTACACTGTTCTTATTAATATTATAATAATATTATTAATAATCAATACTCATTGAGGCATGGTGACAGACAGTTGTGTGAGCTGACAAACAAATAAAATAAAAAATACACACTTAGTCATTGTGCTTTGGAGTTTATTCAAAATGATAAATGAAATGTGCCACTTGAATACATTAACTGGCACATTTGGTTAACAGTGGTATTCTGTCAACTCAGGCTTTGATCCTGAGTTTAGGTGTAACATCAGTAGCAAACTGCCAATCACATGCTGAGAGAGTTTATAGAATATTAATAATTTAAACAAATATACACAGGAAGATTCGTCGTCTTTTGGGAGGTGATGGTAACTACAGTCGATGGCAGGAACACTCTGATTTCGTTTTAGGCTTATGTTCAAAACAATCACGTTTAAGCCACTGAATTAGTTTAGTCTGGTTATACGTACACGCGAACAGCACATGTTGTCCCTGAGCTCCGTAACAACATCTCTCATAAAGATTTCGACTTTAAATAGTGAAATACTTATCCGAAAAACAGCTAAATAACACACAAAATACCATTGGAATGCTACCTCCACCGCCTTACCGGAAGTTGCACCCACTTTATTTTTTACAGCAGCGCCCCCGGAAACTTGTGGATAGAGTTTCCTTTATTGTGTGTGTGTTCAAGAGAGTGAGTGTGTTTGTTATGTCTTATGCTTTTGATTCTAACATCTACATTTCTTGTCTTTAGTGTGAGAATTTGAGTGTTTTTAGCTGTTACTGGTTAGTTCTATTAGTCTATAACTGCGTCAGTCTTCAGAAGTGATCTTCTGGAGCCAATCCAGACAATGTTTGTGGATCATATTATGTTTAGATTATATTATCTATTTAATCAGCATATAGTGTTGTTTCACGTGAATACCCTGTTCAGACAGTATTCTTATAATCACACACAACAACACAGGGCGAGAAAGAGTCAGTGAATTCATGAACTGTGACAAACACAGTTCTTTTTTAAATTGAACACCAAAGTCCACACTAGAGGCGTAGGAACTACTCGCTAGTTATTAACTAACTCTGGACTTTGTTCCGTTGCAGCATTTGTTCTTAATGCAGGAAGTGGCTCAGTAGATCATAAGCTATTTTCTTAAACAAACAGGGACAATACATTTTTTTTATCGTTTTTGTTTTGTTAATTGTTGTGGGTTCCGAATATTATTATTAACATCAATAATTATTATGATTTAGTTTTATTATTAGGATTTTTGTTTTGGTTTTAATACAACTATCACTGCACTGGCAAAAAATGTAAAAATAAATAAAAATGTAAATCGCACAATGAAATAGTTAATTACCATTGTAAATAGCAAGCAGTTCAAAACAATGTTATAAAATTATGACTTTACTGAAACACATTACAAAAATAATATAACATAAATATATGATAAATACAACTATTTAACACATATTATATAATTGCATTTACAGGTCATATTTTCATTTTCACAAGTTGTTTATACAGAAATTACAACTTTTTAAACTTCAAATGTTCAAATGTTACATTTGTGCTTTGAAGATGACTCTTAATATCCATAAATGGGCTTGTTATTTTGCATTATCGAGCTTTTTATAAGGAGAAAGTGTGTATTCTGCATATTTTTATATTTAGTTAATATGTGTTGAAATTACAGTGTTGTGCAGAACTTTTGTCGGACGTGTAAAATGTGAGGCCCTGTTATAAAGCACATATAATATGACCCTGGATCACAAAACCAGTCACAAGTCACACCGGTGGCAACAGCTAACAATACATTGTATTGGTCAAAAAGATATAGATTATAAAAAATATAAATATAGATTATTTTATGCCAAAAATCATTAGGATATTAAGTAAAAATCATGTTCCATGAGGATATTTTGTAAGTTTCCTACCGTAAATATATAAAACATACATTTTTGTGAGTGAATGCAGGACAGTCGTGAACATAAAAGCACAACTTTAAAGGAGATTTTCTCAATTTTGTATTTTTTTTTTTTTGCAACCTCAAATTCCAGATTTTCAAATAGTATCTCTGATTTTCAAATACTTTTCTCTGGAAAGCGTATTTATTCAGCTTTCATATGATGTATGAATTGACCCCATGTGACTGGTTTTGTGCCAGGTCACAATAAACAGTGTTCTTAAATTACACTTGAATGGGTAGTGTGTTGATCCTAAAGCTTGATTCTAAATATTATTATAATGTTGTTTAATGTAAAAAATAAATAAATAATTATGATTAGTAGTTATACAGTGTATCTATTACTGGTTACTTTTACTCAATCAGTTATTTTAGGATCATTTGAAAGTAATGAAATCAACCATCATTGTGAACTTGAAGTAATGATTAAATGACAGACGATTCAACAATTAATAAAGATTGGGTAAATGTGATTATAAAACTATATTACACTGTAATAGAGAATATAACAAATTGTGTTCAGTTTTCCAGCACAGTGTACATTTCTGTTCCCCAATGAATTCATATTTAGAGTCAGTTAAACTCATTAAACAATCAGAAATGATTAAGCCATTCGGTTATTTTACATGGCAATATATTTGTTTGTAACTCACTTTATTTGATAGATTGTTTTTGCTGTTGTTGTATGATAAGTCTTTATTCTTCAATAAGATGTTGTTGATGTGTGTAAATGTTGTGATTTGCAGGTGATGCTGAAGGATTGAGTGTTTTCTGATCAGTTTTCAGGGTCAGTTTAGCTGCAGTATGTCAGAGGAAAGAGGAAAGGACTCTCTCTCTCAGATGAGTCTCTCAGAGAAACACAGGTGAGACTGCGTCTGTTTTCACACTCTCACTTTAAACTCCACTGGACTTTGTGTTTCCCTGTCAATAACACAACTTTAAGCATTGCTCTATATTTGCAAATGCTTTGACACAACTTCAATTTTAACTTCTTAAATTAACACTGACATTGTCTATAAAGCCCTGTTTGCTCTATAGAAAATATCACAGTTAATAATTTGTTAATAACCTTCTAGACGCTGAATTAATCCAAATAAATGACTTTAGTTTTTAGATTATAAAATTATTGACAGACATTAGAAAACAACTATACACTTAATTTAATTCAAGTATGCTAACAAAACTGTCGCACAGACATTTCTGCTCTCTATTCTGTCAATAAATAAAAACTTGAAATGTTCTCTTAAATTATGGTCAAGTATAAATCCTCAACATATTTAATCTCATTCATGTATATTAAAGAAATTGTTAAACTAATGTGAGTCAGTAAATAAAATGATGGTTAACTATAAAACTGTAAATTGTGTGTGTGTGTGTGTTCCTGTGGAGGATTAGATAAAGACACAGATGTGTTTCAGACACAGTTGATCCTCCTTTACTAAAGTGTTTTCTCTCTCTCTTCTCTCTCTCTCTGTTCTTTGTGTCATCAGTGTAAGATCAGGCTCACATGTGTCCAGCTCTGTGTCTCTGAAGAGTGATCGCTCTAAAGGTGGCATCCACCAGACTTCAGTGAGAAAACACCATCATCTAATAAAAGGTATTGTGTGTGTTTATATTACATTATAGGGTTGTATTATTTGTCCACAGTGGTGTGTGTGATTGAACTTGACTGTGTAAGGGGATTTATGAAACTCACTCCAGTAACACAGTTACACAGGCAGACACAAGGAGGCATAAATTCACTATGGAAAATAAATCATGCAACTAAACATGTTCATCCACTCAGTACTTTAAGTGGCCCCAAAGAGGTGCCGGTACTCTATTATTATTATTTATTATTTTTATTGTATTTTATTGTATTTTTTTATTTTTTGCTGACGCCCTTCCTCCCCTGAGGGAACAACAACTATATTGAAGGGGTTTTATTTACAGCAGTCAACAGACAACTGTTATATGTCATCTGTTGTAAAAATTATTTAATTGTGGATTTGCTTGAGCTAGAATGAGCTACTAAACAAAATAAATAAAATGTGCAAAAGGGTATTGAAAACATTTTGAACAAATGTACACACATGTACATGTACATAAAATAAATTATAAAACATAATAACATAATAACCAATTAGAACAGTAGAACATAAACATGAGTCTTGCTATGGTTCATTTCTTTACTCGTTTCACACACACACCCGCTCCGGACCACACCTGAATTGACACAATGGTTGACACATATAATCAGATTGATGGCTAAATCAGACTAAAAAACCTTCACCTTAATCGATCTGATTGAGCTTCAATCCGAAATGAAATTTCGATCGGATTGAAAAGGGGTGGTTTACCTCTTTTGTAATCCGTTTCAGAACATATAAACACTTAATTGGATGTGAGAACCAGGGTTCAGAATCCACTGTGAGACACCAATGTGTCCCTAAGCAAGACACTTAACCCTTAGTTGCTCCAGAGGCGTGCGACCTTCTGACATATATAGATAGTGTTAAGTCATTTGGATAAAAGCATCAGCTAAATGAATAAATGTAATGTAAATGAAACTGAAAGGACTGCGAAAGTGAAATAAACGCAATGATGGATGACGAGTGAAATAAGCTTTTTTTTTTACTGTATCAGTACCAATCATGAAACATGTTTAAATCAAATATTTGTCAGAGTATTCACAGCTAATGCTTATTTCTCTTTCTGTAAAATATCAGTTAGTATTTTATTTTACTAATGTGATTACAGGCTTCAATATGAGACATTAGACTCAGACCTTCAGACTCACAGGAAACACGAGAATTTCAAAGACAATCTTCTTGGGATTTTCCAGGTAGGAAAACACATTTCTATAACATATCTTCTAATAAACAAATCTGTTATTGAAAAAAATAAATGTAATTACATTTTTCTTCCTTCTCCTTTTTTTCCTTTTAAACACATTTTAGTAAAACTTGGTCAGCATGTTAGTCTTTTAACCCTCTCAGGCTCAAATTAAGTTTTAGTAACAGGAAAAATCTGATATTTGGGGAAAATTATCATATGGGGTAGTACAATAGAATCCTGACTTTTTTTTTAGAGAGACCTTCACATGCAAGGCGTTCTGGGATGTTGCAGATTTGCAACATTGGCCCAGTGTGGTCTGTTTTTATATATAAAGTATATAAAGGTTTTTATATATAACTTTTCAAACAATGTAACAAAGTGCTTTTCAGTGGCAGAACAACAACAAAAACAATATGGGATCCAAATCCAATGTCTCAAATCCTCATTGAGAAGCCCAGCAAACACAGAACGTTCCCATAACGTTCCCGGATGGTCCCATGAGGTTATTTTATTGGGAACCAAACAAGAACGTTATAGGAACAATCCGTGTAGGTTATTTTTAGGTTCCATTTTTTTAACGTAAGGAGAATGTTCTGGGAACTTTCCCTTAACCTTAAGGGAAAGTTCTAGGAACGTTCTGGGAACCTATTTGTTTGCTGGGAGGGCATGTTTCCAAGTCACTTTGTCATGTGGTACTCCAAAGAAACAGCCTTTGTCTTTTGTAAAGCACAGAAGTACTTTGCACTTCAGGCAGGCCGTTTGCATGTAGCCATTCTTGCACAGTCTGCATTGTCCACTGCATTGTCCAAGTTTCTCAGCATTGATGGGAAAATTATTGCATCGGTCTTAATCAGTAAATCTTACCCTGGCTGAGTAAATCTTTCATCTATAGTACATCAGCTTTCCTTACTGCACAGTCAAATGAACATGGTATTGTGCCATTGCTTTTGATCAAATCTACCTCTGATTGTTTGTAATTTCACTCCAAATTATTCCATTTTCCATATGATATACCCTCAGTGACACCTCAAAGTAATACGTAAACACTGGTGATAGGAAAATAACCCTAGTATAAACTGTTGCTCAAAGTATAGGCTAACTAGTAGATAAAGCATGTGGAATCCAGTGGTACCTTATCTGGCCACACGTTGCAAATCTGCAACATTGAAATAGAGCTGCACCAGGGGAAAAATCTAGAAGAGATAAAATCTACTAATTGGCATTTACTGTGTCTATATACACTTATGATTCTTCTCATGCAGTTTTAGTTTCAAATTAATGGAGGTTGATCGTGATACTTACACAAAATTGATGCCAAGAAAATCAGTTTCAGGGAACCCATGAAAACAGACATGTTGGAAGGGAGACTACACTGCCATCTGGTGAGCAAGTGGGAAACTGTTTGTTGCTAATGGACAACCAAGTCCTACAGTGGTACTTCCAAGTAAAAAAACCTCATAAAATATGTATCATGAATAATAAGGTAGTTCGTTTTTAATTGTTGCAAATTTGCAACGCCTGCTGGATTTTTCTATGTACGTGTATTATAATTATTTAATGAAAAGTGTTGACAAAAATGTAAAATTTAGCTTAAATTGTGTTATTCTGTCTTTTCTCTCTTACTTCTGTTTGTAGGATCTTGAGAGGAAAATAATCACATTTCTGAAGAATGAGCTGGAGAAGTTAAAGAAAATATTACAACATGAGAACACACAACACTTTGTGAAGGACTTTAATGAGAACAGATCCAGTATCAAATCAGCAGCTCTTGATCTCACACTACATTACCTGAGAGAGATGAAGCAAGATGAAGCTGCTGATGCTCTAGAAGGCAAGAGACTCGTGATCATCTGTCTGATTGTCTCTTATAAATGTAGGAGAGAAAATGAAGACTAAAACTATCTATTTTCTGTTCCTGTGTTTAGGTGAGCTGTTCTTCATTCATCAGCTGAAATGTGGCCTAAAGAAGAAGTATCAATGTGTGTTTGAAGGAATGGCGAAGCAAGGTGACTCCACACTCCTGAATAACATCTACACAGATCTCTACATCACTCAGGGTGGCAGTGAACAGGTCAATACTGAACATGAGGTGAGACAGATTGAAGTTGCTTCCAGACGTCATGAAGCACAAGAGATACAGGTTGAATGCACACATTTGTTTGAAGCGCCTGAACAAGACGAGGAGATCCGAACTGTACTGACAAAAGGAGTCGCTGGCATCGGGAAATCAGTCTCTGTGCAAAAGTTTGTTCTGGACTGGGCTGAAGGAAAAGAAAATCAAGATATCAGCTTCATATTTCCTCTTCCATTCAGAGAGATGAACTTAAAGGAGAAAGAAAAACTAAGTTTGATGGACCTTATAACTCAGTTTTTCCCAGAGACAAAAGGACTGAACCTTACAAGAAGGAATCAGTTCAAAGTGCTGTTCATCCTTGATGGACTGGACGAATGTCGCCTTCCTCTGAAGTTTGATTGTAATGAGACGTGGCGTGATGTATCGTCACCAGCCTCTCTGGATGTTCTCCTAACGAACCTCATGAAGGGAAATCTGCTTCCTTCTGCTCTCGTCTGGATCACCAGCAGACCAGCAGCTGCCAGTAAGATTCCTCCTGACTGTATCGACCGGCTGACAGAGATACGAGGATTCAGCGACGCACAAAAGCAAGAGTACTTCAAAAAAAGATTCAAGGATGATATTCAAGCCAACACAATCATAGATCATGTTAAACAATCAAAGAGTCTCTTTATCAGTGTGCCACATCCCAGTCTTCTGCTGGATTTCAGCCACTGTTCTCCAGAACATTCTGGAGGAGAAGAGAAATAATGATGTGAGAAACACTCAGGCTGATGAGATCTCTAAAACACTGCAGGAATCAAACACTGAAGACACTCCCAAGACTCTGACACAAATGTACACACACTTTCTCCGCTTTCAGATCCAGCAGAGCCGCCGGAAATATGATGGAGAATACACACCAGATGTTTCCTGGGATAAAGACGCCATCCTTTCACTGGGGAAACTGGCATTTCATCAGCTGGAAAGAAACAACCTGATCTTCTATGACACAGACCTGGAAGCCTGTGGTCTTGACGTCTATAAGGCATCAGTGTACTCAGGCATGTGTACCCAGATCTTTAAGGAGGAAACAGGGATCGTTCTTGGTACCATGTACTGCTTTGTTCACTTGAGCATTCAAGAGTTTATTGCAGCCCTTTATGCACATCTGTTTCTAGACATCAACAAGACAAGTGTGTTTGATCATGAGTCTACAGAACAGGAAAACAGAAATGAAACCATGATTGATTTTCTCAAGACTGCAGTGGACAAGGCGCTGGAGAGTGACAATGGACACCTGGACCTTTTCCTTCGCTTCCTCCTCGGTCTGTCACTCCAGTCCAATCGACGACTCTTTCGAGGTCTGTTGACACAGCGAGACGGCACTGACCGGAGCAACAAGGAAATAGTTCAGTACATCAAGCAGAAATTAGAGGATAATCTTCCTGCAGAGAGATCCATCAATCTGTTCTACTGTCTGAATGAACTGAATGACCAAACTCTGGTGAACGAGATTCAGACCCATCTTAGCAAAGGAAGTCTCTCATCTGGTGACCTTTCACCTGCCCAGTGGTCTGCTTTAGTCTTTGTGTTGTTGACATCAGAGGAAGAGCTGGAGGAGTTTGAGCTTCAGAAATTCAAGAAATCAGACGAGTGTCTCATTAGATTATCAGCAGTCATTAAAGCCTCCAGAAGAGCTCTGTAAGTCTTTTAATATATTTTATCATGTTTAGCTCTCATCTGAAAAATGCATTTATCTCTATAAACATGAAGCTATACCTGTAAAGCTGTGTGTGTGTGTGTGGAGACAGTTTATCACAATTTCAGACAAAATATTAAATATCTTGTAAAAATGTTTGCACGATTGTTTTGTATCATATGATACACCAGACTTGTATGACTTATATACAGTGATGTGAATAAGTTTTGGCACCCATGCTAAAGTTGCCTAAAAAGAGGAATAAAAAATCATCTTTTGGATATTGATCTTAATGCCTTAATTAGAAAAATGAGGAAAACTCCAACCTTTAAGGACACAAATTTTCTTTGTGAATGAATAATGTATCATAAATAAATAAATGTTTTTCCTTAAAATACAGGGTGCATAAGTTCAGACACCCCTATGTTAAATTCCCATAGAGTCAGGCAGATTTTTATTTTTAAAAGCCAGTTATTTCATGGATCCAGGATAATATGCATCCTGATAAAGTTCCCTTGGCCTTTGGAATTAAAATAGACCCACATCATCACACACCATTCACCATGCCTAGAGATTGGCATGGTTTTACTTCAGTTAGCCTAATAGCTGGTTTGATTTGCATTGAAAGATGATCTTATGGAAAGTACCCCATGCCAATCTCTAGGCATGGTGAATGGTGTGTGATGATGTGGGTCTATTTTAATTCCAAAGGCCAAGGGGACTTTATCAGGATAGTGTATCCTGAATACATGAAATGACTGGCTTTTAAAAATAAAAATCTGCCTGACTCTATGGGAATTAAGCGTAGGTGTGCCGAACTTATGCACCCTGTATTTAAGGTAAAACATTTATTTATTTATGATACATTATTCATTCACAAAGAAAATTTGTGTCTGTTAACAAGGTTGTTTCACTCATTTTACTTAATGGCATTAATCAATATCCAAAAGATGATTTTTATTCCTCTTTTAGGCAACTTAACGTGGTGCCAAATTTATTCACATCACTGTAAATTATATTATCACATACTCATACTTGAGGAAGAAAAAAAAAAGGCATATTTTATTCATATATCCAAACTGGAGGGGAAGTAATATAATTTGGTACAGATAATATTTATATTGGCAAAACGTAATTGAAATTTTGAAAGGTTATTTGTTAAACATTGAGATTTTTATAAAACAGGCTACTAAAATAAAATACCTATATTTCACCACATCATATACTAGTTGTCCCTTAGTTTCTCCCAGTAATTATATATTTAAATGCTTATTTCTATGAGTACTTCTGTAGTTTAAAGGGTTCAGTTCTGGATATTTTACACTTAAAGCCCTGTTTTAAGATCGTTTCTGATGAAATAGAACGGTTAAGATTGAAATTTGGACAAATGCTGCTGTCCCGAGAATTTTAGGTTTGTGTGTTAGCACCCTCCACCTACACAATGGTTGTCTATGTGCACTGGAACAATCATTCATAAAACGCATTAAACTTTAGTTTACTAAGACGTGAAACTCACCGAGGGTCTGGGGTGTTCACTGATATGCTCACACAAAAATCGCTGCAAAAGATGCTTTCCAACAGGTTTTATTGTAGTTTTTGCAAAAACAGTATTGCAGTAGACATACAATTTAAAAGAAAAGAAACACAACAGATTAAATGTATTTTGCTATTACATTATATCTTCATACAAAAATAAAAACTTTTGCAACTAAAAAGTGCAAAATGCCAAGCTTTGGCCAGTTTCAAATACATTTAATTTAACCCTTATGTGCTGTTGTGGCTTTTTTCAGCCACTATGGGGTATTTTTGAGTGTTAATTTGGCCATAACTTTTTCTGTGTTTCAGCAAATGGGATGATTTTTGGTGACAAATCTTATTTTGACACATATTTTGGGAAAATGCTTTGAAATTTTTCAAAAACTCAACAGTACACTCTGGGCAAATTCACTACCCTTTCGTTATGTTCGTGGCTGAAAAAAGCCACTACTTTAAACTGCTGTAAAAATGTATCAGATAAATATTTTTTTCAATTTTTTTTGCATACATCTATTAATCAACCTCAGTCCTGATCAAAACTACTAAATTTTAAAAAAAAATTCTGGATTTTAACTCTTTAATTGCCAAATTCGTAAATTATGTCACTGATTTGGGGGAAAAAAACACCCAAAATGATTTATTTTCAATATAAAATATGATTGTGGACTGGATTTTTTTTACCTTTTATCACAGTCTTGGACATGTCAAAGATTAGAAACAACATTGGTTTTGAGGCATTGTTAGTTTTTTTGCAGCAACAGATTTTAACTTTTTCTCCCTCATTTACTGTTCGTGGCTGTTTTTGCCCCATTGACTTCCATTATAACCACATTTTTTGATTGCAAAGCCATGGTGCCATATAATCATGCATTTTTGATTGTTGGTGGTTTTCCCTGTTGGGAAGAGGTAAAATTAGTAATTTTTACTGTTGA
The DNA here is from genome assembly GCA_030378365.1 of Hybognathus amarus. Taxonomy (NCBI): domain Eukaryota; kingdom Metazoa; phylum Chordata; class Actinopteri; order Cypriniformes; family Leuciscidae; genus Hybognathus; species Hybognathus amarus. The sequence continues at coordinate 22,232 of JAQIUQ010000824.1, read as the reverse complement.
TAACCAGGTGGAACCATTAACCCTTTAGACAGCCCTGTGCAAAAAAAGCTTAGTTTCTGACTTTTACATGGAGTTATATGGAGTATAATAGCATAATCAAGTGTGTGTATGAGTGTGTGTGAGTGAGTGAGAGAGTGTGAGAACTCACCTTGATGCGTCTGAGAAAATAAAAATATGCACTTCAGCTCTCAGAACTACATGGAGTAAACAAAAACAAAGTAAGTGTATTTATGCATCTGCTGCCTTTTGATGGTGAGAAATGCAGACTAAACAAAAACAAAGCAAGTGGATATAAACACTTGTCATTTGATGGTGAGAAGAGCAGCAAGCAACATGAGAAAGGGCTTGACTTGTAGTGAAGTTTTAGAGATGATTATGCAGCCTGACCCCTCCAGCGAGCTGCAGGAGGTATTGTCTTCTCACTCTGACCGCAGACTCAGGAGAGTCAGATCCTGGTTTGGATGTGGCACCCTCATCATCATCATCTCAAGCTTCCACTGAAGGCGAGGAGGATTCAGAGGATCCTGGATCTGGGTGGACTGGGAGAATCTTGAGAGGGACATGGTGGCTCTGAAAATCGAACGACCACTGCGATCATCCCACAGGCAACGTGTGGACTCCCCTCTGGATCTGTAGATGCTGGCCAAAATCAGTAGCCCCATGTAGGCACAGAGATATGTGGAGTCCACAGATACAGGATCCTCCAAATCCTCCTCGCCTTCAGGTGGAGATCGAGCTTCACTGAAAGCAGGAGGATTCTGTGGATCCTGGATCTGGGTGGATTGGGAGAAAGGGTGAAGAATGGTTTTCCACCACTGCGGAGACAACTCCCTTTCTTCAGCCTGCCAGAGGCGTGAGTCGAGGGCCGACACGCTATGCTATCACAAGGGTCCAGAACATGGATTCTGTGTTCAATTTGTTTTTTACGGAGGAGATGATGAACCTCATTGTCAGCATGACCAACCTCCATGGGCACCGCACAATGAGAAACTGGAGCGGGGTGGACTCCACAGATCTCTGTGCCTACATGGGGCTACTGATTTTGGCCAGCATCTACAGATCCAGAGGGGAGTCCACACGTTGCCTGTGGGATGATCGCAGTGGTCGTGCGATTTTCAGAGCCACCATGTCCCTCTCAAGATTCACCCAGTCCACCCAGATCCAGGATCCTCTGAATCCTCCTCGCCTTCAGTGGAAGCTTGAGATGATGATGATGAGGGTGCCACATCCAAACCAGGATCTGACTCTCCTGAGTCTGCGGTCAGAGTGAGAAGACAATACCTCCTGCAGCTCGCTGGAGGGGTCAGGCTGCATAATCATCTCTAAAACTTCACTACAAGTCAAGCCCTTTCTCATGTTGCTTGCTGCTCTTCTCGCCATCAAATGACAAGTGTTTATATCCACTTGCTTTGTTTTTGTTTAGTCTGCATTTCTCACCATCAAAAGGCAGCAGATGCATAAATGCACTTACTTTGTTTTTGTTTACTCCATGTAGTTCTGAGAGCTTAAGTGCATATTTTTACTTTCTCAGACGCATCAAGGTGAGTTCTCACACTCTCTCACTCACTCACACACACTCATACACACACTTGATTATGCTATTATACTCCATATAACTCCATGTAAAAGTCAGAAACTAAGCTTTTTTTGCACAGGGCTGTCTAAAGGGTTAATGGTTCCACCTGGTTATCAACAGTAAAAATTACTAATTTTACCTCTTCCCAACAGGGAAAACCACCAACAATCAAAAATGCATGATTATATGGCATCATGGCTTTGCAAATAAAAAAATGTGGTTATAATGGAAGTCAATGGGGCAAAAACAGCCACGAACAGTAAATGAGGGAGAGAAGTTCAAATCTGTTGCTGCACAAAAACTAACAATGCCTCAAAACCAATGATGTGTCTAATCTTTGAGCATGTCCAAGACTGTGATAAAAGGTAAAAAAAAAATCCATCCACAATCATATTTTATATTGAAAATAAATCATTTTGTGTTTTTTTCAGAGTTAAAGAGTTAAAATCCAGATTTTTTTTTTTTAATTTAGTAGCATTTTGCAATCAGGACTGAGGTTGATTAATAGATGTATGCAAAAAAAATTGAAAAAAAATATTTATCTGATACATTTTTACAGCAGTTTGAAGTAGTGTCTTTCACACGCAAACATTAACGAAAGGTCAGTGAATTTGAACAATGCACAAGGGTTAAGTTTAAAATAAAACTTAAATAAAAAGATTTTATATATAGTTTTAAAGTGCTGTAGTCAGATCAAACAAACAATCATGCTAAATGAAGTACTTAACCACCAGTCAACCTGGTACTTCATACTCTTGTGGTGCGCGCACAGTCTTCGGACGCATCTTCAATCTATCGCCGTTGCGAAAACTCTTTATTCATTCAGATGAAATCACAAAATAAAATGCACACAAACGTGCTCCCTGCTTGATATAGACTGTAACCACTGATGAACATATTCGGTTTTGATGAGAGAGAGGAAAAAACTATAGAGTGCAGATTAGAACCTGTAACTTCTGACACGCTTGGCAAAAGATCTAGCACTAGACCATTTAAGAACTCAAACAAAACCTGCAGATCGATGGATTCATTTACGGGTTGAGCAGAGAGGCTGCACAGTTTGACCAGCGGGCCGCGACCGCACACCAGTCCGCCGGATGCTGTTGCTAAGAACTTACAATTTATCACTATTATCAGACCGGCCCTCGCGGCCTCGAAACACTACGACTCTCCCGATTGCCACTCCGCCCCTGCACGCCATTACAAAATATAATATGGTGGGCCGTTATCGGCGTTAACTTGCTGCGTTAAAGTGAGACTCTTCTCGAGCGATAAAAAAATATTGCCGTTAATCTATTCTCAAAGTTGGGTTGGGAGCTGGGTCTATACTATACAAGCTATGATGACTTTTACCTTGATATTTTAGCGCAGATGTATACCTAGCCGAATTGCACTGTAAGGGGCATTTAATACCAATCTGTTTATCCAGACATTAGGAAAATATCAGTCAATGCATTTTATATTTAATATGAGGGAAATACACATCTGTAACGGACGTGACACACACACACACACAAAACAAAAAACCTTTAGGTGAACAAAAAGTAATAATACCCATCGGTTGAAGAAAGGTTGGCTCTCCACAGAACATAAAATATTCATTTTGTATTATTTTTTATGTACGCATTTATGAGGGAAAAACGATGTTATGTGACAGTTCCCCGTTACGGACTTGACCACTCTGAAAGCGGCACTGAAAGACTGCTTTAAAACTTTCACATTAAACATAAAGCACAAAGCCTTTCATTAAGTTGAATTATTCGTTTTGTATTAATTGTATGTTAATTTTAATCAATGTTTCATCAACCAATTGCCTGTATTTAATAAATAAGAAATAAATATAGCAGACAATAGATAATCACGACACGGAGGCAGTCAGCGCGTTGAACTGAAGCTCGTCTTGTGAGTCATAGATGAACCAAAACACAGCGCATAAGGCAGGCCTACTTTGCCTCAGGAGTACAGTGGGTCTCATGAGGTGCGAATGTATAATGTAGAGAGATAATTACGAAAAATGGAAAGAAAATATAAATCGGGCGCATTAAAAGGAAAATAGACGAGATAGTCTTTGTGTTTTATTTAATATAAGCTTACTTGGCTCAACTAAGCTTACTTGGCTCAACAAGTGACACATTATTACGATATGCATTCATCAGATATCTATATTTTTTACGGTTTTAATTTTAAAATGACTTGGTAGAGGAGAGCCCCATGATGAAGAGTCTAACTCCACCCCTGCTCATCTTACAAACTACCTGCAAGGTTATTTATTTGGGTAGCAGACATATTCTGAATGCCTTCAATGCCTGAATGCCTTCATGAATTCAAACGAGCCATTTTAATCTAGATTAATTCCAAGATTACAGTGAGATTAATCTAGATTGAAAAAAAAATAATAATAATCTATGCCCACCACTAAGGCATAAAAAAAAATTGTTTGGTTCCGGTCTTCACTCAGACTCTGTCAATTTATGTGCGACCCAAATTTATTTTATGAGCTTGGGGAAGAAATAATACAAATTAAGTAAATACACAGATAAAAACTTTGAGGCGAACTAGAATTTATGTTTTTGTACAACACCGTATTTGTATAGCCTGTTGTCCTCCAGCAATGCTAACAAACGAGGCACCCACAGGCATTCACACATCGTTGTTGTCATGTAGATGCACTGCTGCGCTTGTGACAGCATGAACTGAACGAGCAGAGATAGAGAGAGAGATCCGGTCGCGCGCGTACACTCTCTCTGCGGAGCCAGGCAAAAGTATAGGCTTCACCGTCACACAACTAAGTCTTGCTCTCTCTCCCTCGCACATATTAATCAAAATAAATCGACACGATGGCAAGGTCGGAAGATTAAAGTTTCATGTGGATCATTCGGAGATTTATTTTTTTCCTGAATTGCCGCTGGGTGGGAATGTACGTTGCCTTTATCTTCTCTGAAAAGCGTTCCACACATTCAGCTGACATATAAACCACACTTTAAATAAACAAAAAAAATATCCAGTGATGAAATGTTTTCTGTGATGACACAAATCGTATGGGATGTCCTAACCGCCGGGATAATATCACAACGCGCACACGTCCGATAATGACACGTCCAATTCTCAAACTGACTCATTTGAACCGATTCGTTTTAATGAATGGTTAAAGCAACTGATCTTTCCAACACTGAACTCACGAGACGTCTGAAACGGTGTATAACTAATCGGTAACTCTTTACAATAAGGCAACCCTGTTTGCCCCCGCGCACACATTTAAAATCAGCTTGTGTGTGTTTGTGTGTGTGTGTGTGTAACATGCTGGGACACACAAGGTGGTAGAGTACATGTACAGGTAGGCTATGTTATGAAAATATAGAGTAGCCTATTCATCGGGACTGTAAAGTAAAATAAAAAAATAAAAAATCCTTTCCTTTCTATCCCTTGCTGCCACTGGAGAATTAAAAAAAAAATATAAAAAACCTACCGACCCATGACCTCAACTAACAACCAACCAGAAACAAACTATTAAAAAAAAAAAATATATATATATATATATGTATATATATATATATATATATATATATGTATATATATATATTTATTTATATATTTATATATATATTTTTAATATATATATGAATTGATTTTTTAGAATATTAATTATCGATTTTGAATCGGTAAAGCTTGAATTATTGCGATACAAATGTGAATCAATTTTTGTGCACACCCCTAATATTAAGTGTCCCCAATTAAGAAAGACAGAGGCAACACTGGCAAGAACCTAAACTCCATCAGGGGACAGAAATAGAGAAAATATCCTATAGCTATAACAGCTTTACACAAATATTTTTTCAAACATGCTTCATTTTGTCTTGGAAATTTGTCACTGTATAAAAAACACTATTGTTGAGGACATAGTAGTTTTTAAAGGTAAATGTTAGTTTAACTCAGCCTCTTTGCTGCATGTGCTGTTTATGTAAAAAATAAGTGGAAAATTTAATTAATATCAGTATATAGAAAATGTATTGTATGTGTTCAATCTAATTCTGTGTTGTGACTTTATTGTAGGTTAAATGATTGTAACTTAACAGACAAAAGCTGTTCAGCTCTGGCTGCAGTTCTTGGATCAGACACCAATCTGAAAGAGCTGAACATGAACAATAATAATCTGCGGGATTCAGGAGTGAAGCTGCTCTGCACTGGACTGAAGGATATAAAGTGTAAATTGGAGATACTGAGGTAAGTTGAGCCACAGGAGTCACATGACTAGAGTGAGGTGCGATGACTGACAGGACGATGCCGGAGGCAAAAGCGCAAGAGAACTTTTGTGAAAAAGATCTTTTATTTATTTGTTACAACGTGGGTATACCATATCTATCCTGTCATTGTGCTATTTTATTGTTGTTGTGTATAAAGAATTAAAGAATTATTATGCTCTTAGGGCTAATTAATACCCGGTGGCAACCACCAAAGATTGTCAGATCAGAACAATAAAGGATGTCCGTTTAGGAGGAGCCAGATGCACACACCACTCAACAGACCACCAGGGCCGGATTAACCATTAGGGCAACTGGGCACTTGCCCAGGGGCCAATGACATATAAGGGGCCCTGGGCACCAGGGGCGGAGTGGCGATCGGGGAGAGTTGGGAGTTTCCCTGTGGGCCGGTAGTGTTTCGAGGCCGCGAGGGCCAATCTGATCAAATTCATTCATTGCAAGTTGGCCATGCGCACTTAGGCACTTGGGGCCTGTCTTTTTAGCAAAAAGAAGTTTGTCACGAAATAGTTATGGTGGCGCAGGTCGTGAAGACTTTTGATGCAGTACAAACTGCAAACTGTTCAAAGAGCTTTAAACGATTCCAGATGATGAATAAGGGTCTTATCAAGCGAAACGATCGCTCATTTAAAAATATGAAATAACAAAGTTTAAGTTTTTATAAGCTCAAATGGTCGCCTTGCTCTGTTCTGTGATGCGAGTTTCGTGACTCTCCTGTTCAAATCGTTTATCAAAATGAATGCATCTCTTTTCATGTAATTCAGTTCAATCAACGAGTTTGAACAGGAGTCTCGAACGCGCATCACAGAACAGAGCAAGGCGACCATTTGAGCTTATAAAACTTAAACTTTGTTATTTTTCTTTTAAATGAGCGATCGTTTCGCTTGATAAGACCCTTATTCATCGTCTGGAATCGTTTAAAGTCCTTTGAACAGTCAATCCACTGCGCTGCTTTTTCATTGCTTTTTTGCAGTGTATCGCGCATGACATGGCGTATAAAAAACGCGGAGTTCAGCGTTTAAAAAAGGAGTTCAGCATTTAAAAACATGTCTCAAGACCTTGTGTTTTCCCCCATTCCACTGCCCACTTGTGTGTAAATGTCACCAAAGTCATAAACATCTTAAAGGTGATTTCTGAGCCTATTAAAATCTTCCACCTGCGCGTCAAATATCCTAGACGCTACCGCAAAATGCGTGTTATAACACATATACCCATATATTTTATGATGATGTTACACTTAAACTTTAATCTGATAGTTTTGTAAGTTCATGTAACACAATTTCCATCAGTGTGCACAAGCAGGCGTCCTTCGTTACCATGGTAACCGCCCTGCTTCTGCATTCCACTTTCACACCTTTTTGTGCGCATGGACATTTTATTTTTATTTTTAATTGATATTATTTAATTAAACTACAGATTGCACTCCGTAGATCATGTAACCGGTGGCTCGTGACACCAGTTATGTCAACACTTGTCTGCGTTGTGAAGACAGACACAGGACAACAGGCAGCGGTTTCATTGGATTTACTGATATACAAAACATAGACAGAAGTCTGAGTAAATCGCCCTTATTGCTCTCTCTCTCTTCAGTGCATTAACTATGCCAAGAGCAAGAGATAGAGAAAACACACCTGATATACAAAACATAGACATAGACAGAAGTCTGAGTAAATCACCCTTATTGCTCTCTAAAACAAATGAGATGTACATTCATCACCATGTGCTTTCTTCTGTACACATATAGACCAAAGTCAAAAATATAACGTAAATGGGGTAAAATTATCAAAATAACCACACAGATAAATACAATAACTTAATACACATTAATTGGAGTAAAGATACTGACTCAAAAGCAACAATTAAAATAAAGATTAATTAAGATTGACAGGAGCCATACATAACTCACCTCTTCAGTGCATTAACAATGCCAAGAGGAAGAGGAGGAGACAAAACAGGAAATTGTGTAGGCTCATGATGACATCACAGCAATTAAAGGGGAAAAACACTCAGGCAAGTATACCAGATATATATGAAAATAAACTGTTTTGTGTGAATTATAATAAACAATACAAAAGTTTCAACAATACAATTTTGTACTGTTACAATCACACTGACTTTAAATGAAAACGATTGTTCCCTTTCGTAGTCACTCCGGTTACGTCGGGATAGCGGCAGAATGGGGGTTTAAAGAGTTAAAGGAGGAAGCGGCGCAACCGCAGTATGTTTTCGCTTCGGAGCCAAGAGAACCTCTTCACTCCACAAGCCACTGAGTTATACTCTTAGAGACGAGCATCCTCTCCAGTGCTGGTGTGATGGCGGTACCCAGCGAGTTTCTGCATTGCCTGTGATCTGTGCAGTGGTCTGCCAGACTTTGCATTTCTCCCTGGTCGCCTCAGCGCTGCAGAGTGAATTTCCTCCTCTCTCTCAAAAGAGCTGCACGTGGCGCGTCTTTCAAGATGCCTCGCCCGTGTTCTTCTGGTTGCGGTCTGCTTCCTCTCCTCTTCTGATGGGCATGGGCGTTGCTTTGTGTGTCTGGGCTTTGAACAAGCAAAGGCAGCGCTTGTGGATGATTCATGTTCCTTTTGTGGGAACATGACCATCGCAACACTGAGATCTCAGACTCAATGATCTCACTGTGAGAGTCCCCGCCTCCGCTACCCGATCGGCTCCCTCCTCGAGGGGGAGCTCTTGGGATTCGCGGACAGGGTGATCTGACGGTTCCGGATGTGGAACAAAGCCCGACGCTTGTTCCTAGGGCCTCACCCTGTCCACTGTGTTTGCAACCCGCGAGTGCTGGGGTGATTGAGGTGGAGTGCCTCTTCCCAGGTGCTGTCTGTTTCATTCGAGTGCTCCCAGAGGGAGGACGCAATGTGAAATCGCAGCGTCACAAGGTGGGCTAGATTCTTCGGGAAGTGAGGATGCGGCTGCGCCCGCCTCCTTGAGGGAGTGCCAGCGTTGCCCGTGTCTGATCCCGAGATGACGGCCATGCTTTCTCGGGCCGTTGTGAGCATCGAGGGCTCAGAGTGGAATCCTCCGCCTGTCCCGATCCCTCACGGATGGATGATTGGTTTCTGGGCAAGGCTTTCGCCTACACGGCCACGGCCGACCCCAATTCCTTTATTCCCCGAGCTGCATGGGGAGCTGACGAAAACTTGGAAGGCTCCTTTGACCTTCCGTGAGCGTCGTCAGTCTCCCCTGCCTTTCCCCCTCGACGGCGCGGCCGCCCGTGGGTACACTGGGATTCCCCGGTGGGAGAGCTCTGTGGCGATGCAACAGTGTCCCCAGAGCACTTCCTCCCGTGGTACTCCTAAGCACCCATCCAAAGCCTGTAGGTTCTCGTCATCTATGGTGGCGAGGTCCTATAAGGCGGCGGGACAGCAGGCCGCGGCACTGCATGCGAATGAGCACCTTGCAGGTTTTTCAGGCAAAGCTGCTCAGAGGTGTGTGCACGAGGGCTTCTCTCGCGTGCGCACACTGACTGCTGAACAACCGAACTTCTGGGCATTTCTCAGTGAGAAAAGTTGTGGTTGAAGTGGTAGAACTTAGGTTCAATCATTTTGATGACACTGTTTCAAATCCCGAATAAACATGTATTAAAATTACCATGCATTTCCATTTTACACTAAGGAACAAATCTCTTCCAACAGATTGACTGAATTTACATCTTCAAAAGCAGTTATGTTAAAAAAGAAAATAAAACTTAATGGGGTTCCATGTAGATTAAAAAAAAACAAACAAAAAAAAACATAACCAAGCTAAGCAAGTTGCGATTTGCTGGTGGGATATTTCCCCCTCTACAGTAATCAATGCTATAATTAGCCTAAATAGACAATATCAAATATGTGTATATATATATTTTTTTTAAATATACAACACACAGTTTAAACAACAAATAATAATCGCCACGTTTGTCGAACACTATATTAAGGCCACTGAAACTGAAACGCGCTGCATGTTATCTCACAATAACATGTGCAGCAAGCGTTCAGTTTCAGTGGCCTTAATATATTGTTCGACAAATGCGGCAAATACTCACTTGAATTTATTTTTCTCATAACAGCTAAAATAAAATCATCTTTTAAAACTGTAAAAGGTCTCCTTTTTTATGTAAAGTAGGCCTACACTCACAACAGGCTAATGACAAAACGTTTTCTTGCTCATTCGAGCGAACACACACTGCAAAAATAAATGTTTGGGCTCCTCCGTGACCGTGAGTGAACAGAATAAAGAGTCTCTTATTTTCTTCATTCTCTCTCTCTCTCTCTGCTAATGTAGGTTAAGATACTGTTATATGACAGATGAAGGTTGTTCTGATGTGACTTCAGCTCTGAAATCAAACCCGTCACACCTGAGAGATCTGGACCTGAGCTGGAATACATCTAGGAGACTCTGGAGTGAAAAACCTCAGTGATCTACTGATGAACCCACAATTCAAGCTGGAGAAACTACAGTTAGTGTCATTATACTGTACAGTAATTTAGGGGTTGAACCGACTAGTCAACCTTAATGCAATGCCGTGACGCTTTAAGCTTGACGTCGTCTAGTCGCTTTGATCATGTGACACTATATGATTGTGCTAATTTTAATACTATATGGCCGCGTTGCAGACGACAACAGATGAAGAGCCCAGAGGGTCATTGCAGCAAGAAAGCAGCATTGGTACATAAAGTGTATGGAAATACTTGACTAACTTTGCACTATATTGTTGAAAGCGAAAGTAAAAGCATGACGCACGCTCACTGTTTTAGCGGGAAATGAGAGCAGTCTCTTTTAAAATCATTCAAACATTGTTTTTTTTTCATATATTTATTTAAACATATTATTGCATCTCTAATCCACCCGCAATTAATTGGAATATTATTTTGTATTACTTGGATCCATCACTAACGTGCAGATGTGAATTTATAGCTTTTCTTTTTTTTTGTGCTTTTTTCTTTAGCGGGCTGTTTAGCTACATCTGGCCACTTCCAGTGTTTCTGTGATCTGATTGCTATCTGATCGTGAAAAGACCAGGTGTAAGCTAAATGCCCTCCGAAACACATTCGAGACGGATTTAAATCCGATCGTTTAAACCACTTCATGAGGAGGTCTGGGCCGCTCTCCTGATGAAACTGGACACGTGTAAATGCATCTGGTTGTTGAAACCGCAAATGTAAATTGGACTTCTCCCAAAAATGCTGAAAAAAAAACGTGTGAGAGGGTGTTAGCCTATGCTATGTTATATTCATTATATGACGAAGCTATGGCAACCAATATTATGAAGCTGCAGACTCAGAGACCTGCATCTACAGTCCCCCACCCAGAGTCCCGCATTCTTCAGACCGCTCGTTTTTCGAGACAGCGCCTCCTGCTGTTCAGAAGATCGTATAACACCCGGACACAGAGTCCCGCGTTCTCTAGACAGCTCGTTTTTTGAGACAGTGCACCCTTATCCAAATGCATTTGAAAACAATAGGATGCAATATTAATATTGTGCAATATTGTCTCGTTTTATTTAGTTATCCAAATAAATATTTGCGCTCCCTGCTTAATGCATGTTGTGCCAAAAAAACTCATTGTGTTACTGATGGAAGGGATGCAATTACAGATTAAACTATCTTCTGAAAATATAGTATGTGATATTATATTGCTACAATGTTTGTTTGTTTTTTATTCAAATTCCAATTTTTCTTTCAGGTCAACATATAATGGTCTAATTAACATTACCATGCTAACATTACAAAACCTGTTTTTTGATATATTTTTTGAATGCGAAGCAAAACAAACGAATAGACAAAACACCAATAATAAAACAATTCTGTACTTATTTAACGATCACCTAAACATCAACTTGCTGTAAAGAAAAAAGGAAGAAGAATTGTGTTTGTGACTTTACTTTTCGTCTTCAATTGCATTAAAAAAACTTCTTATTTATAAGTCGCTTTGGATAATCATAAAATGATGTTGCTGGGTTTGGCAGGGGCGACTCCATCGATGTATGGTGTATCCTGCAATACAACACTATAGGCCTACGATAGCACATGTCTTATGATCTTTCAAAAAGAAAAAAAAGAAAAAAGATGTTTGCAAATGTTACCTTCATGTTGCACTGCTCTGTTGAAGTGTCCCTAGAGATGTTTTTGAACTTTGGACAACTTTGTGGGTTTGATATGGCCCATATAATATGGGGTCACAGAATTGGAGTGAAAATAACTGCAGCATTTATAACATATCTACAAAAAGTCCAAGGTTAAAGGATAGTTCACTTTGAAATTAATTTTTGGTATGTTTTAGCTTACCTCAAGGGAATCCAAGATGTAGGTGTCTTTGTTTCCACAGTTTTTTCAATTTTGATATTTTTAGGTCAAACCATTCTTGTCTGTCACTCATATAATGGTCACCACCTCATATATGGTCACCACCTCAAAGAGCATGCACAGAGAAGTCCAAATTAAACATGATTTAATGACTCATAAATGTAAGTACACATTGATGGGCTAAGACGCGAAACGAGCGGTTTGTGTGAGAAAACGAACAGAATTTACATAGTTTTTACCTCTTGTAACCACAGCCACGTCCAACTGATCTGAAGGCGCGGGCGGGTCTTGTCCTGCACAGACGATTAGTCGACTAATCGTTGAAAAAAAAAAGCCGGATGTTTAGATTGGACATTTTTTAAATAATTGTCATAGAGCATTTATAAAACAACAACGAAAAAACATCAAAAATAAATAAAACTATAATAATAATAATACAATTCTTTAAAAACTAAGTGATTTTTTTAATTGCAAAAAGTGAAGAAGCTCTGTCCTAGGCACAATCACGCACCTGACCACACCACACGCTACAAAAAAATATAACTGCTATGCCACATAATAAAAAATCTTTAAAAAGCTCTCGTTTATACAGGCTGTATTCTTCTTTACTTACAAAGCTATGGGTTAACTTTTGTCCAGCCGATCTAGCCATCTAGGCGTTTTAAAACACACACACACACACACACACAAAAATAGCCTAAAAAACAATCTGAAATAGGCTGTGTTGTAGGAAGGCATAGAGGTTTATTTTCGTTTTGTTACATTATTTAGGCTATTTTCAAATGCGTCAAGTGTACAAATAAAAACGAAAACATATTAAGAAAACACTATCTATTGAGTCAGCATGATAAAGCCGTTAAAAGGGCTGCTCCCGCTTTTGCACGCTCAAGTTCGATTTCAAATGTAGGCACACGATGTGCGCACTCATTATGGAGCATCGCGGTCGCCTACCTCCACATAAATGTAGCCAGACAAAAGATTTAGATTTCTTGGATATTTTGTCGACTAAAGTAGCCTGAACTGAATGAATAAAGCAAAACTACCTACCGGTATATTCCTTACTGAGCGCGAGCAGCAGTGCAGCCAGCCACAGGTGCGTTCCCGAGTGTGTTATGTGTGTGGCGCAAAACTGTGGCGCAGTTACAAAAATATATATAAAGCATTTAAAGTTGGGGATAAAACATAGGCTAATTATATTTAGAATACAGTAGTAAATTAAAGCTGCAAGCAGCGATGGGCGGGCCCTCGCACCTGTAGCGCGTGGGGATGTGAGGCGGCCGCGTTACATATTCTGCAGCTGAGCCGGTGCGGCTGTGAATTTGCTAAGCAGCTTCGTTAAAGGTCACTTCCTGTTGCCAGCAGGTGGCGCTATGACTGTGGGTGAATGTCGTCATGTAGATTTGTTCAGGGCAGGACTCTTCTCAAATGTGTAAAATTTCACACAGATCTGGGCATTCACAGCCAAGTTACTACAACTTCCTGTTTCATGGCGAATCATCGACGCCACGGACACGCCCATCGGCGAAAACGCGCAGATAGCACAACTTTACATCATCAATGCCTTTAGAAGGCACAGCAGAAATGTGAAGTCGATCTGACTAAATCCCTAGGAGGAGTTTGTTAAAGTACGCAATGAGTAAATCATCCAAAAATGGCCGTAAAATTAGAAATGGCCAACTTCCTGTTGAGTTTAGGGCATCGCTCCAAGAGACTTTTTTGTGCGTCTGGACATGGTAGATGTACCACAGAAAATTCGTAAATGTCAGTCAAACATGCGGCGGGGGCTGCTTCATTAAAGGTCACTTCCTGTTGCCAGCAGGTGGCGCTGATGACTGTGGGTGAATGTCGGCATGTGGATTTGTTCAGGGCGGGACTCTTGTCAAATGTGTAAAATTCCGTGCAGATCTGGGCATTTACAGCCAAGTTACTACAACTTCCTGTTTCATGGCGAATCATTCGACGCCACGGACACGCCCATCGACGAAAACGCGCAGATAGCACAACTTTATATCATCAATGCCTTTAGAAGGCACAGCAGAAATGTGAAGTCGATCCGACTAAATCCCTGAGGAGGAGTTCGTTAAAGTACGGAGTGTGTAAATCGTCCCAAAATGGCCACCAAATTCAGAAATGGTGGACTTCCTGTCGAGATTTAGGGCATCGCTCCAAGAGACTTTTCTGTGCGTCTTTGGACATGGTAAATGAACCACAGAAATTTTTTACATGTCGGTTGAAACATGGGCGAGTTTAGGGGTAGGTGTGTTCTGAGGGGTTTCTGTGGCGTTTTAGACATGATACACGTCCCCACCAAATTTCAATGCATGTAGGTTGAAGCGCTAGACGAGGGGCTAATTTTTTCCAATTTTCTAGGTGGCGCTAGCGAGCCATTTTGCCCCGCCCATCCTCGAAACCCACAAAATACGAAAATTTTCACCAGTCCTGACATGCGTGCCAAATTTGGTGACTTTTTGAGCATGTTGCGGCCACGGAAATGGCGCTTACTTTGCAGAAAAAAGAAAAAAGAAAAAAAAGTAAATCATTGAAAATGTATTTCTATTGGTAAAAAAAATAAAAATGCGACTGGTCAACCAAATAAGATGTCAGTCGACCAAGACGGCAGTTCGACTGATCAGTCGACTGAACGACTAGAGTTGACAGCCCTAGTTTGGCCTAAAAATATCAAAATTTAAATACTTCTTGGATGCCCTTGAGGTAAGCTAAAACATATCAAAACTTAATTTAAAAGTGCACTATCCCTTTAAAGGCTAACGTTAGCTATCAAAATATTTTCAGGGGAAAAGGGCGAAAAACATACATTAACGGCTGTAAATTTTTGTTACAAACTATCTTTACAAATATTAAATGGAATATTGATATGTTGTATTGATGAGCTATAAAGTGGTTTGATAAAGAAATCGAATGAGTAGCCTACGATTCGCTAAATAAAATTGACGATACTCACGTTTCAGGCTTAAGTTCTTCACATGTTCTTCACATGTTTATCCGATACACTTTAATAGGAGGCGCTGTCTGGAAAAACGAGGGTCTGAGAATGCGGGACTCTGGGTAGGGGACTGTAGATACAGACAGCTTTTATATTAGTTAGCTTATACAGTGTATTGTCATTTATTTCACTGCTTTAAAATTTAATCAATATTTTTAAGTGTAAAACTTTTTCACCAAAAAAATGTAGTAAATCATATAAAACCTTTTAGAGTGTAGATAGTAGTTGTTTAATTCCCAACATTTGATACAATGTATTGATTGTGTACACGCAGAAATCTGTTGTTATTTCTCTGTCTTCAGTCTGAAGTTATTGCAGTATTACAGAGGAACAGAGTCTCATCCTGACTTCAGCTCTGAAATCAAACCCGTCACACCTGAGAGAGCTGGACCTGAGCGGGAATAATCTAGGAAACTCAGGAGTGAAGCACTTATGTGCCGTACTGAAGGATTCACACTGTAAACTGGAGAGATTGAGGTCAGTCACATTCACATACAAGAATCAAAATGCTTAAAATCACTTCAACTGTTTAAACTAGAACACATTAACATTATATTTGTACAAACATTTTCACCTTAGTATTTTGTGATCTGATGAAATAAAGATGAAGATCTCTCTTCCTCTGTCTGTTTTATTTGCTGATGAAGATGATGTGACTTTACAGAATAAAGAGTCTCTTATTTTCTTCATTCTCTCTCTCTCTCTCTCTCTCTCTCTCTCTCTCTCTCTCTCTCTCTCTCTCTCTCTCTCTCTCTGCTAATGTAGGTTAAGCTGCTGTTATATGACAGATGAAGGTTGTTCTGATGTGACTTCAGCTCTGAAATCAAACCCGTCACACCTGAGAGAGCTGGACCTGAGCGGGAATAAACTAGGAGACTCTGGAGTGAAAAACCTCAGTGATCTACTGATGAACCCACAATTCAAGCTGGAGAAACTACAGTTAGTGTCATTATACTGTACAGTAATTTCAGGGGTTGAACCAACTAGTCGACCTTAATGCAATGCCGTGACGCTTTAAGCTTGACGTCGACTAGTCGCGTTGATCATGTGACACTATATGATTGTGCTAATTTTGATACTATATGGCCGCGTTGCAGACGACAACAGATGAAGAGCCCAGAGGGTCATTGCAGCAAGAAAGCAGCATTGGTACATAAAGTGTATGGAAATACTTGACTAACTTTGCACTATATTGTTGAAAGCGAAAGTAAAAGCATGACGCACGCTCACTGTTTTAGCGGGAAATGAGAGCAGTCTCTTTTAAAATCATTCAAACATTGTTTTTTTTCATATATTTATTTAAACATATTATTGCATCTCTAATCCACCCGCAATTAATTGGAATATTATTTTGTATTACTTGGATCCATCACTAACGTGCAGATGTGAATTTATAGCTTTTCTTTTTTTTTTTGCTTTTTTCTTTCAGCGGGCTGTTTAGCTACATCTGGCCACTTCATGTGTTTCTGTGATCTGATTGCTATCTGATCGTGAAAAGACCAGGTGTAAGCTAAATGCCCTCCGAAACGCATTCGAGAACGGATTTAAATCCGATCGTTTAAACCACTTCATGAGGAGGTCTTGGCCGCTCTCCAGATGAAACTGGACACGTTACTCCCAAAAATGCTAAAAAAAAAACGTGTGAGAGGGTGTTAGCCTATGCTATGTTATATTCATTATATGAACGAAGCTATGGCAACCAATATTATGAAGCTGCAGACTCGGAGACCTGCATCTACAGTCCCCCACCCAGAGTCCCGCATCCTCAGACCCTCGTTTTTCGGAGACAGTGCCTCCTGCTGTTCAGAAGATCGTTATAACACCCAGACACAGAGTCCCGCATTCTCAGACCCCCTCGTTTCTCGAGACAGTGCCTCCTGCTGTTCAGAAGATCGTATAACACCCAGACACAGAGTCCCACATTTCTCAGACAGCTCGTTTTAGAACAGCGCACCCTTATCCAAATGCACTTGAAAACAATAGGATGCAATATTAATATTGTGCAATATTGTCTCGTTTTATTTAGTTATCCAAATAAATATTTGCGCTCCCTCCTTAATGCATGTTGTGCCAAAAAACTCATTGTGTTACTGATGGAAGGGATGTAATTTACTCAGGGGTGTAACGGTTCACAAAATTCACGGTTCGGTTCGATACGATACACTTGTGTCACGGTTCGAATTTGGTCAGTTCGATACGTTTCAAATACAGCAAAAAGAAAGAAATGGCAGAGAAATTTCCTTGATTTAATTTTTTTAATTATATTTTTATTAAAACTAACATCATAAAGTATGATATTTTTTAACTTTGAGCAATGATGGAACTATACTTGACTTTTCTTAGGAGCATATAAAACAAAACAGCTCCTTGGACAAAATGAAATGTAATATTGTAGTAGTTATAAACAAAGGTTTATTTTAGTTTAGATTAACATTTGAGGGCAGCAATTGTATTGATAATGTCAAAATACAACCGACGTGATGTTACTTGAAAGCATTATAGCCTACTATTCCTGCCAAACTTACAGATAGTAGTGTTATACAGTAAATCCATGGTGATGTTGCTGATCTGTGGACACTGGATAGTTCATTCATGGCACAATGTTTCTTCCTGGTTTCCCCGTCAGCGCTGTTTGATCCGTTAATAACGGAGAAATGTGAATGTTTCTCACTAGATCTCACAGCGATATTATTACTTCAGTGGCGAATTCAAATGTTTTCTTTACTGGATTTGGCTGTGTAACAGTGCTGATGATGAAGATCGGCTCGCGCGCTGCATTGGTCCAAACTGAAAAACGGTCCGTCATCCAAACAACCACACAATAACGAAGTTAGCTCAGTTTCGTTCCGCTGACATTACATTTGCCATTTGATGTTGGGCAATGTTGTGGTCACGACGCAGCTTCTCTTACATTATGAACGCGCTTGCCACGCGCGACGCGCCTACATTTGAATAACGAAATGTTGGGTCGGCAGGAAAAATGAACCGACGAACCGGTTCGGTTCAAAATGCGTACCGAAAACCGAACCGAAAGCCTCGTACCGAACGGTTCAATACGATACGTGTATCGTTACACCCCTAGTAATTACAGATTGAATTATCTTCTGAAAAATAGTATGTGATATTATATTGCTACAATGTTTTTTTTATTTTTTATTCAAATTCCAATTTTTCTTTCAGGTCAACATATAATGGTCTAATTAACATCACCATGCTTACATTACAAAACCTGTTTTTTTATATTTTGAATGCGAAGCAAAACAAATGAATAGACAAAACACCAATAATAAACAGTTCTGTACTTTATTTAACGATCACCTAAACATCATCTTGCTGTAAAGAAAAAAGGAAGAAAGAATTGTGTTTTGTGACTTTACTTTTCGTCTTCAATTGCATTAAAAAGACTCCTTATTTATAAGTCGTTTTGGATAATCATAAAATGATGTTGCTGGGTTTGGCAGGGGCGACTCCATCGATGTATGGTGTATCCTGAAATACAACAGCTATAGGCCTACGATAGCACATGTCTTATGATCTTTCAAAAAGAAAAAAAGAAAAAAGATGTTTGCAAATGTTACCTTCATGTTGCACTATTCTGTTGAAGTGTCCCTAGAGATGTTTTTGAACTTTGGACAACTTTGTGGGTTTGATATGGCCCATATAATATGGGGTCACAGAATTGGAGTGAAAATAACTGCAGCATTTATAACATATCTACAAAAAGTCCAAGGTTAAAGGATAGTTCACTTTGAAATAATTTTTGGTATGTTTTATCTTACCTCAAGGGCATCCAAGATGTAGGTGTCTTTGTTTCCACAGTATTTTCAATTTTGATATTTTTAGGCCAAACTGTTCTTGTCTGTCACTCATGTAATGCAGGTCTATGGTCACCACCTCAAAGAGTATGCACAGAGAAGTCCAAATTAAACATGATTTAATAATGTGTTTTAAAACAGACTATTGGAAACTAAATGCTGCTGTAGCTCTTCAATAAGATGATCATCATAGATGTGAACTATTGTTATTTCTCTGTCTTCAGTCTGAGTGAATGCAGTATTACAGAGAAACAGGGTCTCATCCTGACTTCAGCTCTGAAATCAAACCCGTCACACCTGAGAGAGCTGGACCTGAGCGGGAATAATCTAGGAAACACAGGAGTGAAGCACTTATGTGCCGTACTGAAGGATTCACACTGTAAACTGGAGAGATTGAGGTCAGTCACATTCACATACAAGAATCAAAATGCTTAAAATCACTTCAACTGTTTAAACTAGAACACATTAACATTATATTTGTACAAACATTTTCACCTTAGTATTTTGTGATCTGATGAAATAAAGATGAAGATCTCTCTTCCTCTGTCTGTTTTATTTGCTGATGAAGATGATGTGACTTTACAGAATAAAGAGTCTCTTATTTTATTCATTCTCTCTCTCTCTCTCTCTCTCTCTCTCTCTCTCTCTCTCTCTCTCTCTCTCTCTCTCTCTCTCTCTCTTTCTCTCTGCTAATGTAGGTTAAGATGCTGTGATATGACAGATGAAGGTTGTTCTGATGTGACTTCAGCTCTGAAATCAAACCCGTCACACCTGAGAGAGCTGGACCTGAGCGAGAATAAACTAGGAGACTCTGGAGTGAAAAACCTCAGTGATCTACTGATGAACCCACAATTCAAGCTGGAGAAACTACAGTTAGTGTCATTATACTCTACAGTAATTACAGTGTGACTGAAGTTTATTTATTTGAAGACAGCAGGGCTTATGTTTCATTGGTTATAGCAGTGCACTTTCTGGGTTTATTAAACTAAAACACTTTATTCTCAATATCTAAATATCTAATAAATTCACATTCATGTTTTGTTTGTAAGATAATCTCTCTTCCTCTGTTTGTGTCTCTCTAGTCTACAGTGGTGTGACATTACAGATGTTTCTTCTTTAACTCAGTCTTTGACTAACTCAAAAGCACTGCAGTTTTTAAAAGAGCTTGATCTGAGACAGAATGAGATCGGAGACTCAAAGCAGCGGCTCAGAGACGAGCTACGAGACTCAAACTGTGTCCTGAGGTGAGGAAACATCACTGAGATATTAAAGACATCTTCATTTACCTCTGATATGTGAACAATCTTTTCAAACATTCGTGAAAGGAAATTATCATTAAGATTTGTTGCAACAAAGGGTTTGCAGTGAGAACATAATGTGAAGTTATTGAAATGTTGAACACAAAGGAGGAAAGAGAAGAAAAAGCTCACTGTCACAGCTTTATATATCAACACCTGCTTTATGAACTGTGTCAGTAGAAGTGATCTGATTACAGGAATTCAATTTAACTTATTTTTACCCAAAATACAGTAATTGAAATTAATAATTTGCACTTTGTTCCACTGAACACTGATTGTTTTTTCTTCTTCTGATTATAGAATTAAGATATATCGGCAAAACGTCAGTGGATTTCCATCATGGTTTAAATCTGTGAAACGGAGATGAGAGGAGCAGAAACCATCAGGTGATCCACAGAAGAGTCTCACTGCTGTCTATGAGGAGAAATACATGTGTAAATGTGTTTCATACAGGTGGAAGAGACTCAGACTTCACTATTAAATAAAGCAGCGTGTGTGTTAGCATGCGTATTAGAAACATGTGATATTGAATGATTAATGTTGGTTTATTATTCAGCCAAATGATGGTTTAGTTGTAATTAAAGGTGGAACAGAGGAAGAAGCTCAGATGAGTGTCAGCAGAAATCTTCACTATCAGGCCTGCAAATATAATAATGTTTAGACTAAACTCATCCAGAATTATTACAATATTTCTAATCATGAATGTGATTGTCAAGTATAGCACATAAATGTTTCAAAAGATATAAAGTTTACATGTAACTTTTAAACATTTACATTATCTCTCTAACATTTTATACACAGAATATGTTTATTGTTATTGTTTTATAAGTTTTTAATCACATGTGGGCACTCATGGCAATGTGTAATCTGAATGTGAGCCTAAAGTGGCCCATATGATAAATAATGAATATGGCCCAAATGTTTTAAATCACATGTGGGCCTTTTTAGGCAAAGATGCGCCACTCATGGCAATGTGTAATCTGAATGTGAGCCTAAAGTGGCCCATATGATAAATAATGAATATGGCCCAGATATCACACACCAAATGTGGGCCACCTATGGCAAAAATGTGGCTTAATCGACAATGACTAATCTGGGTGTAAACCAAATATGACCCACATATGTTGCAGCAAATGTGACCCAGTTATCTTAAAACAAATCAGGGCCAGTTTTGTCAAAGATGAGGGACAGTAATCACTGTGAATCTGAATGTGAACCCATGGGCGTCAGTGTGGTCTGAAATGTGCTGGGACAGAGACACATTCATTATTTTTTGTCTCTTTCAGCGCAGGTCATGTTTTGAAAGACGATGTCTTATAGTTTACTAATGTAAATAAATAAAAATGTATACAAAAATGTGATGATGTCTGACTCGTTTTATGAAGAAGAAAAACCTTTAGTTTTTAATAGAATCCCCATGGGATCATCTCCCTACTTAGAGATGGACAGATTTGATCAAATTAATGTATTTTTCTCCAGCAGTGTTTTCAATAAATAGTCTATCTTTTCTAGACACAAAAGTCAACAACAAAGTAATAAAAAACTTTTATGTGTGAAATCTATCCCTGTCTCCAGGTACTAAATGGTCCCTTGTCTGGAAATATTAATGGGAATAGAGCATGGAGTAGAACCCACATACATTTATAATTACAAAGTAAAAGAAATATCATTTAAAATTCTTCAGCACTATTACCTCTGTAACAAGATTATTTGGAAATGTATCCAGACTGTCTAAATTTAGATTTAGATTTATGAAAACTATAGAGAGTTATGAAAAGACAACGTCTTTTCAATGTTTTTAACTTTTAGGTTGTTTATAATTTTTATACAGATTTATATGATATGTGTTTCAATTCTCTATCTATTGGCTGATGACGTGACATGTATATATATGTATATATATATGTATATATATGTATATATATATATATATATATATATATATATATATATATATATATATGTAATGACTCTGGGCGGGTCTAAT